>JBAMJV010010456.1:0-22367 GCA_037951105.1 Echinarachnius parma | reverse complement strand
ACTCCTGAGCTGCTGTAACAATGATTGTACGGTCTCCTGCCTTACTACGAGTCACAGGAAAAGTTAGCCGAAATGAAGATATGGTAAAGGTAAAAAAAAAAAAAAAAAAAATCAATTTTGTGTGTGTGTGAGATACCAGTAGGCTACTACACGAAGATTTGTACGCAGAGGTAGATACAACTCAATCCAGTGGCGTACCCTGTATTTTTTCAAGGGGGGATATCACGAGAGGGGGACGGTGTCGGTGAAGATCTTCTGACGGGGTATGGGGTATTGGTGAGGATTTGAACGAAGATTTGTACGCAGAGCCAGAGGTAGATACATCAACTCGATCTTAATCAAAACACGCACTCGCAGGTTGGAGCCCCCTTGTATCGTATAATAGAATAATTGATGTAATTCGATTGTATGATTATTTTCATTTTCAAAAGGGATTATGGTATCATATTTAAAACCCCATTTATTTGTTTGAATGTGCAGCATGACTAGTAGAGCGATACAATAATAGTATTCTGACAACGTTTTATCTCTGCATATTTTCGATTTATCCTTGATGTTTGTGGTCACAATTAAAGGACTCTTTTCATCGTCAACCATGTATGGCCGATATTGTACTAAATTTATCAAGTAACCAGTAGAACCGTCAAACAAAAAGGTTTCTCGTGATCTTTTTGATCCCTTGTTGACCATACATTGCGAGACAAACGAATATCACTAGCGATATTATTTCCGATACTATATCCCCAATGAGTAATATATTTAGTAAAAAGGTTTCTCATCAACAGTATGATGATTAATACCACCAATTTCAAGTTTCATTTCGGTTACGGGAACTTAAATTTAGAAATGTGATGGCACTGCAAATTGTTCAAACGCACTAATAAAGGAAACGAGAGTTATTATAGGACACCGACTCAGAAAAATAATCCGAAATGGTAAAGAAAACATTTCGAGAGATTTCCTCGAGATTTCCTCGAGATTTCCTCGAGATTTCCTCGAGATTTCCTCGATTTCCAGTTCGAAAGGAAAGATAAGACAGTTACCAGTTGATCATGTATGTATATTTAATTTTTTTGTAATAACTGATTTTCCCTTGATACGAAAGTCAACGCTTTTCACCTCTTCCGAGCTAGGGAAACATAATGTATTAGCCTGTTGCTCACGGCAACCGGGTGGGCTATGTACAACGTCTAGTAGTAGGGATTTAAGAAAAGTTTGAAGTGCACGGGTTAATAGGGTACCACCACCGACAAATAATATTCGTTTGAATTATTTTTATTTGTAGTCGTCCAAAAATATGTTTCCAGAAAAAATTATATTATATCCAGTTTGACCCCTGATTTGACAGAACGCAGGCTAATTCTCACTTTATTTCAATTAAACGGACTAAGTGACATAATATTGTCCAAATCCTCAAAATCCAATAGGAATTCTAGCGGTTCCCTCATACCTTGTTGCATTCGTATTAACATTAAAATCATGGGGCAGGTTTCGGTTTTTCAAATTTCCCTTTCGTTAAAAAGATATTTACGATTTAAGTTTTCAGATGTTAAATAATCCAACGGATCGCCAAAACCGTGCACAAAGTGAGTGCAATAAATGAGTTTGTGTATATCACTTTGCATTTTTGCTCATTTCTCGGCCATAATTTTTTTATTTTATAACGTCCATTTGAGTTGAAATTTTCACACAATACCCTGTGAACATATCATATAACAACAATATACACTGTACCAACCATTTATCACTTTTTGCACATATCAACAAAGTTACTACTCTGTCGTACGTGTCTAGGACATGCTTTCTCATCACCATCCGAGAGACGCAATCTAGTTTCCTCACCCCTTGCATCGAGTCTTGTTCAGGGGGATTAGCTTTCTTACCACTTGACCATGCAGTGAGTCTCCCCCCGGGGGGGGGGGGGGGGGGGACACTCATGTATAATGTAAGACGGGTATGTGCCGCTTAAAAGAACCCCTTTTTCACACCCGATCGCAGCTCTAAAGATACCCGATTTTCAAAAACTGCCGCTCCATAGACCCCCGGAATGACTTGGCTAGGTAATTGAGTAGCGCCAAGTCCATTATTCTTCTTCTAGTTTGGCTCCATAGACCCCCGGAATGACTTGGCTATGTATTTGAGTAGCGCCAAGTCCATTATTCTTCTTCTAGTTCGGCTCCTTGGACCACCATTTAAGCCTTTTTGAGGGTTTCCGTAGGTCTTTGGTAGCTCCAAGTCTATGTATTTTGTAGTTTTAGTCTGCTCCTTAGACCCCTTAACTCCCGTTTCAGGGTTTTTGTAGCTCCAAAGACCCTATATTTTGTGCTTGTAGCCAGCTCTTCAGACCCCCATTTTAGAGTTCCGTGAGGCACACCCCCGTCAAAAAATAATTCGAGTGCCCCCTCGGGAGTCTCCCCTGCTGACTTGACCTAAAGAGAAAGGTATTAATGACGTCATGAGGGAAAACCCCGTACCGCGCGGGCAATCATCGATTGGTAGAAGTAAGCAAAGACCCCTTGTAGTGTCTTTGAAGTAAGTAAGTGCGTAATTTGCATGACAAAAGCGGAAAACCGAAATCCCGGTCGGTCGTGGTAGCAAAATCAAACAATCGCATGCTTGGGTGAAAATGATAACACGGAAAGCAGTGTGTACATGTACATTGGACGCATGTTACGGGACCAATGGAGTACACTACCAAGCAGGTAGAGGGATCGGGAATCATATTATTGGGTCATATAGTATATCCCCTAATGAAGTGTAAATAAATGTTGTGAAATTTGTTGCTATAATCTTGGAAACATTTTTTAATTTGGTCTTAATACATTACTGATGAGAAAAAGTGATGTTTCCATTTTTTATTTTTGGTCCCAGGGTGCATTTTGGCGATTTTAAAGATAATTAGCTAATTTGCATATTTGTGAAATAAGGTCAGGGGTCATTTTCTATCTAGGAATAGTACAATATTGATAAAAAACTAGTATTCTAGGGTATTTTGGGGCAAGGATTCCATTTCCGGTGCTCGTTTGTAAGTGATGTATGGGAAACACTCTGAAATCCAAGATGGCTCCTCCTAATTTGCATATTTATGAATATTATTGATTTTCGGTGGCTACAGCCCCTAATAAGCAATCATTCCGGATTATTATTTGTCAGTTATGTTCTAAGTATGCATTTAAGATATCAGAGATGAGTTGCCATCGTGGCAACCTCTAGCAATGCATATTATTTGCATAATTATGTATTTTACCTAATTTGCATATTCCCCAAAATCGAGTATATTGGGAACCCGGCAAGTAAAAAAGACAAGTAATACCATTTTTCCAAGGTTTTGGGGGGCAGCAGATCCATTTTTGATACTTATTTACCTGTATCACCATGGCATCCATCTCAAATCCAAGATGACTGCTCCCTAAATTACACATGTTATCATACACGACTATATTATTTCGGTTATATTAGATTGATATTATAATGTTTTGACTTTTAATTATTGGAATGAGCAACTAGAATATTTGAATCACAATGTAGTTGTTTGCTTACAGTAAGCAAATCATACTTTTATCAATTAAATGCCGTTTAAGTAGCAAATAGCATTATTTACTTTAAAATGACAATTGCGGCCATCTTGAATTTATGTGGGTTGCCGAGGTGATACAGGTAAATAAGTATCACGAATGGATTCGTTGCCCCCTAAAACCTTGGAAAAGTGGTATTACTTGTCTTTTTTACTTGCCGGATTCCCAATATACTCGATTTGGGGGAATATACAAATTAGGTAAAATACATATTTATGCAAATAATATGCATTGCTAGAGGTTACAATGATGGTAATTCATCTTTGATATCTTAAATACATACTTAGAACATAACTGACAAATAATAATCCGGAATTATTGCTTATTAGGGGCTGTAGCCACTGAAAATCAATAATATTCATAAATATGCAAATTAGGGGAAGCCATCTTTGATTTCAGAGTGTCTCCCATACAGCACTTACAAACGAGCACCGGAAATGGAATCCTTGCCTCAAAATACCCTAGAATACTAGTTTTTATCAATATTGTACTATTCCTAGATAGAAAATGACCCCTGACCTTATTTCACAAATATGCAAATTAGCTAATTATCTTTAAAATAGCCAAAATGCACCCTGGGACCAAAAATAAAAAATGGAAACATCACTTTTTCTCATCAGTAATGTATTTAGACCAAATTAAAAACTGTTTCCAAGATTATAGCAAAAAAAATTGCTGCTTTACATAACCTGATAGACTAATATCAAAGGAGGAAGTAAAATCGTGAAAAATATTTCGGTGAATTTGGTCATACTCATAGTGTAGGCATAATGAGAAATTGTTTGCGTGGATCAGGATGTGGACCTGCTGCAGCTAAATTCATCTTCCAGTTTCGAATTCATTGAGCAAGTTCAAAGTTGGACTATTGAGTATTGGTACTGGTAGAGATGGAGCGTAATCGAGTTCACTTTCGTGCGGTAAAACTTAAATGGATATCAGTGATTTTCTTTGCGTCTTTCGCGTGGATATCCCCTCCGAAGTCTGTTAGAAGTGAGTATACTATTTAGTTGTGGTATTACTTGTTTCGGCTCGCATTTTCATGAGTGAACAGGTGAAGCAGGTTCCAACTTCCATGCAGTCGGAGATTGATACAAGGAGGTGTTTGTTGAATTGACGGATGATTCTAATCTATTACCAATTATATACATAATTATGAGTATAATGTTTGGCGTGGTATTATAATATATTGTTTTTTTAAAGTATTTGGAATTATTGCAATTTGCAACGATCACCCTATATGCAATATGTATACATGCATTGCTTGCTGTTCAGCATCCACATTTCATAGCAATTTATATTGTTGAATTTAAAGTGATTCATTAACTTTTGAACCTACATTAGTGATAATTGTACTCCTACTAAATATATGTGGATTTAAACAAATACCGGACATAGCAAAAATGCCTTCAATCTGTTGATAATTGTTAAATTCAATAATGTCTTCAAATATTTGTGTTAAAAAACAGTTTTAAATATTAACCATACATATTATAAACATATTTAAAAAACTACACATATAATCATGATAATTAAAGGGATCCCTGTAAAGTGTCAGATATTGCACAAAATGACATTTGAGACTTCAATCCTATATCAATAATCAATATCATTGTAAAATAAAATTGAAAGATTTGTGAAAGTTTGAAAGAAAACGAACACTGTTTACCTAGTGAAAAAAACGAATATTGAGTTCATATTTTATCACCGAATACTGATGGCCTGCCGTAGATTTGTCGCAGTAATAATCATCCGTTTGCGATATTCGCACCCGTGTATGTTTACAGAAGGGTTACAGAAGTCATGGAATTTGCGCGCGCTCGGCTCAAAGTTCAGTCGAGTTGGGAAGGTTTCCCATGCGCGCTGGCCGGACGTGTTCAGCTACGGCAATTGTACTTTTTATCAAAACTGTTGCTAACGCTTTTGAAATAATGATTTTCAATGATAATTATCTTCATACTAAAGGGACATTTGATAAAATCTAACCCTATTTTATTCTTCTCTTACCATAAGCTAAACAACACGGCAGAAGAGAAACGAGGAAGCTCCAGGTATTTTTCGTGGAGTTAAACACTTTACAGGCATCACTTTAAACCCTGCCCTATTATATATATCATGTAGACTAGGGTGCACACTTGCCATCTTGTTGTCCTGGGCCTAATGAGTACACAAATCAACAAGTGGTCTGAACCCAGAAAGTACATGTAAGAAGAATAATGTGTAATTTTTAAAAATTTGTATTGAACTGCTCGATCCTTCAATTCTGAAGATTCTTGCAGTATTTTGGTTGTGATGTGCAGGGTTATAGTTAGTCAACGTTGTAAACACCCTGACTGTCTCTCGATACATGGGACCTCCATTTAACCTCATATCCAAGGGATGGGTTTTTTCTGTGAATCCTTTGTACGAAGCAAGGGTGAGGTTGATAACATACAACGAGAGTTAGCTCAAATTTATTGTGCAATAAAAGATGCATTGTCCAATCGCTGGGTTTGAACCAGGGATCCCGCGCATCTAAGTCATATATGATGACATAAATGGTACCCTGGGGTACCAAACGAATATCCGCCATTTTTAAAAATTATTTATTTATTTTTTAGGGCTGTACCGGGGTATAGCGTGCATACTTGCGCGCGCTGCACTGCATGCACAATGCAATACGGTTATGCTTCGAGTGGACACAAGATGGCGCTACACAACGCGGTACCTCGGGGTACAACCACCCCTGCAAGTCAAGGGGCTTACTGGGGTACAACGGTACCCGGGGTACCGCGTGTGTCATCATATATGCACTCCAGGCCAGGGTAGGAAATACACAAATTACATTAGGGTATTAATGAAATATTTTATGATTAAGTGGCCCCCTAAAACTGAGCTACATTTATAACTCACCTTCCCCCCAAAATGAGTAGACTGTGAGGCATGCAGAAATCTTGTCATGCCCTCATTGAATATTATTTATGCTATTGACGGTTGACTGGAAGGGCAGGGGCATACCTAGTCGGAGTGATTGAGGGGGGGGGGGGGGGGAGGGGACACTCAAACTTGATAAGAAAGCACTCGGAACTTGTTTTTATTTATTATGTACATGTAAGATTTTCTATGTTTTGTTGGGACGGGGAGGGGGAAACCAAAGTGTATTTGGATCACTGCTGAGGACACATTTCTGTAGTTTGTTGTGTTTTAATCAGTAATTAACATGCTCCCCAGGGAGTTGAGAAAATGCACAAGATATTTGTGCGGGTTTAAAACATGCCCAGGCACTGCAGGGTAATAAGTTCATGATGAGAATTGTATGCCAGGGGTGACTGCATGCTGACAGATGTGTGGGCAATATTACGTAATTAAACAAATTGGGGATCTTTTATTATTTTTAGTTGGGAGATGTACCATCCGTGAAAATAATACATGGCAGCAAAGGGCGATTCCCCCCCCCCCCAAACCCTTGAAATGGCCGTGGGCAAAAACATGGGGGCGAAAAAAAAAAGATGTTATTTAACAAAATCGCCCTTGTTGTGTATATACCCTACATGTACATGTATCACAATTATCAATTATTCCCACGCAAGCAAAATGTTCCTTTTTATTTGTCTGAAAATGCTTGTATAGGAAGGGGTGTTTATAGTCATTTATTTCAATGTCTGAGAAACAGAAGTATAAAACAAAAAAGAAAACAAATAAATACAAAACGAAAAGCCCAGGTCTGTGAACCCCAAAATAGCCCCCGTGGACATTTTCACGAGGACGATTTGTTCTTTTTATATAAACAAAAATAGTACTCGTGAAATGAAAAAGTATTGTTGTGTACCATCATACTGTGTAACTTTATCACTGCTAAGCTAAAACCCCTTCTTAATTGGGAAAAATAAACCTCACCTCGATGTTACCCGAGCAACATGTGGATGAGAAACAGTAGGTGGTCAGGTCGTAAAACACGCGGTGAGCCTTCGGACCCAATCATACATTTGTAATCTAGCGTCTGCAAAATCCTCACTCGGGTAGGTTACCATAACAACCGCACCTCCCTCATCACGCGAACAGCTGGGGCGACACAGAGTATCGGCGCGCTGTGTTTTTTGTTCACGGCCATGACATCATCTACCCGGGTAATGTTCTGCGCGCTTCTTAATACAAGGTTTATCAGGATGTCGTCCGGATGTCGTCAGGACGTTACCACGCTATCACCCTGACCTGATTAGGGTGAATCTCACCCCGATGTCGTCCGGATGTCGTCCTGATGTTATCCCGATTGGAGCTTCTTAATAGAAACGGTGTAGGATCTCATCCGGACAACGTCAGGATGTCACCGCGACTATTTTTTTTTATTGAGATGGGGTTTAACTTTATCACTGCTAAGCTAAGACTACACAGGGATGTACTTAACAATCACTAACATTGTCCAAATCCACAATTTGACTTGATTAGAAATCTACTGGTTAGAACTCTCATTCCATGTTGTATCCGTATTAATGTACAGATATAGAAGCATGGAACAGGTTTTGGTTTGTCAAATTTCCCTTACGTTGAAAAGATATTTACGATTGTTCAGATTTTAACCATCCAATAGATAGTCATATCTGTGTACAAAGTCAGTGCATGGAGTTAGAGAATATCTGATATATTCAACATGAAATTTGCACACAATACTCAAGAGGTCATCATACCAAGTTACAAAAGTACACATTTTACCAACAATTCATCACTTTCTGCAATCTGCACAGTATGTTAGTTACATGTAGTTCCCTTTAAATAGTTTGTGTGTTTTATCAGTCATACATATTTATGACATGAACATTTGTGTACTTTGCATATTTATGAGAATTAATAAGTCCTGAGCCAACACTGACTCTAACATGTATATAATTACATGGCAAATTTTTTTTATAGTTAGAGTATCAGTTTTCAGCAGTGTATTTTAGAAAACAGGATACAATATAGAAACATAAATTTGAGGAATGGTTATGAAGTGACCCGATTTCTCTGCTTTGTCAACGATAACTTCCTGCAGTTCCTTCCTTCTTTTCCCACATTTCTTAAAGTGGTAGTACAGTTTTTATAGTCAAAATAAAATGTAAGAAATTAAGACTTAATTACTTATCATCAAAACCTTTCAGTTTGAATGGTAGTAAGACATATATGTGGTTAAGTTACAGTGCTGGTTTCATAAAAAAGCAACTGTTAACACAAGAGGGCGACCTCCAAAACATGGAAGTGTCAACCATTTTTAATAAAAAAAAGTGTGAATGTGATGTTTGGTTTAAATAATATGATTCAGCAGAGAGATCATCAAAAGCAAGTTTACATGCAAATTGGTATATATTAAAATGATACGTAATTAGTATATATTTTGTTATGCCTCCGCCAACGAAGTGGCCGGAGGCATTATGTTTTCGGGTTGTCCGTCCATCCGTCCATCCGTCCGTCCGTCCGTACGTCCGTCCGTCCGTACGTACATCCGTCCGTACGTACGTCCGTCTGTCCCATTTTTGTTCTCGCGATATCTCAAGAACCAGTTGACGGATCAATTTCAAACTTGGTATGAGTTTCCTTTTTGTGGTGAAAATGATCTGAGTAGATTTTAGGGGTCATGAGGTTAAAGGTCAAGGTCACAGGACTCAATATATATACAAAAATGCCTCGTTCTTGCAATATCTCAATAACTGGTTGACGGATCAAATTCAAACTTGGTATTAGTGTAGATATTGGGGTGGCAATGATCTGATTAGATTTTGGGGTTCATGAGGTCAAAGGTCAAGGTCACAGGACTCAATGTATGTGCAAAAATGCCTCGTTCTTGTGATATCTCAAGAACCGGTTGACGGATCAATTTCAAACTTGGTATGAGTGTACATATCAGGGTGTCACTGATCTGATTAGATTTGGGGGGTCATGAGGTCAAAGGTCAAGGTCACAGGACTCAATATGTATGCGAAAATGGCTTGTAATGGCAACATTTCAAGAACTGAATGTCAGATTTCAATCAAACTCGGTACCTGAATGTATCATAAAGAGTCAACGTAGCCATAAAATGTTGGGGTCATGAGGTTGAGGTCAAGGTCACGGGACTCATTATACATGCAAAAAAGCTTGTAATGCCAAAATCTCAAGAACTAAATGTCAGATTTCAATCAAACTTGGTACCTGAATGTTTTTTAGGGAGCCATCAAATATTGGGGTCATATGGTCAAGGTCACAGGACTCAAAATATATGAAAAATATTTTTAAAAATTAAATCAGTGCATGTTAATTTGGGCTTGATATTAAAATCGCATGATAGCGGAGGCATAATTTTCGATTGCGCGCAATCGAAGATCCATCTAGTTTAAAAATAATTCAATAACTTTTGGGGCCCAACATTTATTACAATATATATTTATGAATATTTCAGCCGTTTCTGAACCGATTTTGATCAAACATTTAAAGTTAAATCTGTCTTTTTCAAATTATACACTTGGTTTTTCATTATTCTCACACAAATTATTTCTTGAAGCGCTCTCTAAATCAAAACTGTACTATGCCTTTAAGTACAGTATAAAGCGTACTACTGTACTTGTAATTGTATTGTCATTTGCTTTTTGTTCAGCTTCCTTTGTAAATTATGCATTCTGCGTGAATGTCTGTAATCATATTCTGTGATCAAAGATTGTTCTGCATAACCGCATTACAATGTAAGTAAAGGTACATGTAGATGCACAAATTTAGAAAAAAAGGGTTTGCTAAAGGACTTTGGACTCCTGCCTGAATATGATTTGTAATTTCTGTCCTCGCTTCATTAGACCCCCATTAGACCTACAATACATGTATACAAATGTATTTTATATTAACTACCCCATTGTGAGATAAACATTTCAGCAGGGTTGACGCTATTTACTAAATCGCAATTTAAAATAATCACCTACGTCATACATGCAAATATTTTTAAAATCGATGATTTAATAGACTTGTGCAATGTTAAAAATATTTCAACATGGATAAATTGTGATACATACAAATATATACATGTATGCCCTCCAATTATGATTAAGAATTAAGATACTACAAAAGTATTAAAGCAGGGCCTACTTGTAGTTGACACTAGTACTTGCTCACTTGCCCCTGAGTGCAAGAACATTTAATTACGAGCTTGCATAAAATTACATAAATCAGGGCTCGGCTCTAGCACTTGCCAGGGGCAAGTAAAAATTGGTGTCGGGCAAGTGGAATGTCATAAACTGTCTGGTTTGCTTGCCCAATCCGGCAACTAAATAATTGTTCAACTATGAGAGAACATTGTAACTTCTTACATCAAAATCTCATCAAGAAGTAAAAGTAAATTTTATGTTGGGGCAAGTAAACCTTCAAAATGTATGATTTTACTTGCCCGAAAGGGCCAGTAGAGAAAAAGGTTAATGTGGAGGCCTGCATTGATTGTTCTAATTGGGTTGCCCAGTTGCCAATAGGGCAGCTTTATTGTTCAAATACAATGTACAAGGGAAAACTTTCATTGCTACATGTAATGTTTAAATCTCATCTAGAAGTAACGGGTCAAGTATATTTTCTGTTCGGGCAAGTAAGATTGAAAAATATATGATTTTACTTTCACGATCAGGACAGTAGAGAAAAAAAAGTTAGTGTGGAGGCTGAAAAAAAAATGATAAAAATCAAATCACTGTTAATCAGGTTAAATTTAAATTTAAAAAAAAAAAAAAAAAAATAATGATATTTGTTAGTACTTGTTTTAATTCATGAGCTCCCTAACCCAGGGCTTAGAGCTAGTTGAATTGAATTTGTGATATGGTTTTTATTACCCAAGCATTTTTGTAAATACATGTAAATCATAAAAATCACACAACCCGGATACAAAATATAAAAATAAATAAAAAGTAATATAAAGAGTATCCCAAAGTCCATGATGAGTACTTTTTTTTTCCATCTCTGACCTTTCTTTAAATAGTTCTTATGCACTGTCTACAGAAACAAAAAATGATAGAATCTCACACAAATTTGATGCATTTTGAAAAACAAAAACAATCTGATTTAAATATTAATAAAAAGAATAATAAATAAGGATTTTGATTTTTTTCCCAACCCTGCATTTCATTGAGCATTCAGAGCCAGACGCAAGCACTTGTCTGCTTATTTATGTTGGGCAATTAAAATTTCATAAATGATCAAGGTTGGTTGCCCGATTGGGCAACAACCATTTCTGTTCTTCTTATATGAGAGGAAATTGTAATTCCTTGTGTAAATCAGCGTGTTCACACACAAACATTTTCATCCCTTAATCATGACTATAGAATCATGACTAACAATACGACGTATCATTAGTGATGATTAAATCAAACCTGCTCTACGTTCACACACAGAGAGCATAGATCGCACAACAGCTGGTTTCCAGGTGGCGCCGAACCCCCCCAAACATCGTATAAGTGCGCAGTTTGCTACTGCGCAGTGTGTTGTCGCGAAACCGAAGCAGAAATGAGAGGTCAGGTCTCCCTGTGCGTGCAAACGTTCACGCTAAGCCACGCCCAGTTAGTTACGAGTCGATCTAATCATGACTAAAGCGAGCTACGGTCGTTCACACACGGAATCGGCGTGATTCTATAGTCAGCTCTCGTACGAAACGACGATAAAACCCGCGTTTCGTTAGTCATCACTAACGATACGTCGTTTCGTTAGTAAGCATTCAGACACACAAATTTTTAATGAGAAGCTGATTCTATAGTCAGCTACTGATTCTTTAGTCATGATTAAGGGCTGAAAATTTTGTGTGTGAACACGGGGAATGTCATCTAGAAACAAGCAAGAGATCCGTCAAGCAGCTACTAGGGTGAATAATTTGTCTTTCTTTCACAAAGGTTTTTTATTTCTTTATTTGACAAAGCACTCATAATTTAACTATTAAAGGACAATGAAATCCAGACAAATTGTTGTATGCACTATAAGACACTAAATATAATGAATAGTCTCTGAAAATTTGAGCCCAATCGGTCAAGAAATAAGAAAACTATGGCTCTTTGAAAAGAGCCATGTATTTCTTCTAGTGACTCAAATTGGCAACGCACTCTGGCAAAGTTGTGGACAACTCCCCATACATTTTGTACACAAAATTTCAGTTTTGTTCAATTTTCTCAAAATTTATGTTTACCCTTCGTTCGAGTTCAACATATGTTTTGTAGAATGCTTTTATACATAACATATCATGAGTTGGGGGAATGGAAAAATGTGACTATGAAGAAAACTGAAAAAATGGGAATATTTGTGTACAAAACATATATGGGGAGTTGTCCACACACTTATCAGAGTCCGTTGCCAATTTGAGTTCCCCATAGGAATAAATGGACATCTTCAAAGAGCCGTAGTTTTCTTGTTTCTTATCCGATTATGCTCTAACTTTCAGAGATTATTCTTCTTAATCTCTTCAGGAGTCCTATGAAAGCAACATTTTGCTTGGGTTTCATTGCCCTTTAAAGGGTACCACCAGCAAAATCTAATATTCTTATTTTAGAAAGGTAACATCTTTAGTATTCCATTCCATCAACAAGTTCACAAAAATAGGTTTTCAGAAAAAAAAAAAAATTGGAAAACGCATCACACTTCTAAAGCATGCGTTCATGCGTTCTGAATTGAGTAGACTACTGCGTGTGCAGCAAGAGAAACGCCCGGGATTAAATTGCCTACAAACGTACGCGTGAATAGCATTGGCGCACTCGCAAACCAGGAACCCGGAAATAGTAGTGGTTCCGTAAGTGGTGGAAATTAATTGCTTTGTTTATGGTTTATGAATTACACAACCCTTTGGAAAATGTTGGGTATCTATTTGATATCACAAAACAGTACCAAAACATATAGTAATGTGTTGTTATTTGTCCGGTGGTCCCCCTTAATGTGCCAGGGATTTGAATGCTCTATGGCATGCGTTTGCATTGTAACTCGTAAAAATGCAAGCTTGGCATGTTAGGAGTTAAAAGACAGATCAAATCAGATATATTTGTTTTGGGCAAGTACATCTTCTGATCGGACAAGTAAAATGTGAACTTTCATGATTCTACATGCCTGTTAGAGTGGAGGCTTGAAATATCGCAATCAACTTCACCCCCCCCCCCCCCCCCCCCCTTCATTGCCCCTGGCTTGACAGACAGGAGTGTTAAAATCCTGCTACGTATACAAATTTCCTTTATAAATTTGTATATGCTTTCAATTAACAACTTGATAATATTTGCTCAGCCTACATGTAGCTAGATTATTTGCATACAGTATGTCGCTGTCGACTATATCCTCCCATAAATATTCTTTAACACTCCATCACAGCTTTGTGATTTCAAGAACAAATCAAGATTACCTGGCAAATTATTGAAATAGGCATGTTATTTTTGGCCCTGTTTCATGAAAGGGTCTAAAGAGTAAAGACCGTCATAATTGTCATGCGACTACATGTATATGACTGAATTACGTGGATATTTGTACATGATTCAGTCATGGTCGCGTGACAGTTTTTAATAGTCTTTAGATAAGACCCTTTCATAAAACGGGGCCCATGACTCAACAGTACAGTCATTTGCTCGATCTGGACCGATGGCCTGGGCAACAGGGCAGCTAAATTCTCAGTTTAATAGTGACTGGTGGAAAATTGTGTTTTTACTCTTCCTCTTGTACTGTACATGTATCAATCTTCATATATGAATCTATTATTAAATTTATAGGTATTGCAGTTTTGATTATAAAAGGGGTAACATTTTGAATACTTAACTGGACACTTGACATTGAAATGATAGCTTTAGGGCTATTAGATTTGATTGCAAGCTATTTGGGGGTATTTTAGTGAGGTAATGATACATGTAGCTTTAGGTACATTAGATTTGTTTTCAAGCCATTTTGGATATTTCTATGGGGGTGGCCAAATAGCCCCACTTGCCCCCCTGCCATCACAACTACATTTCATTTTAGGGCCTCAAGTTGTAATGCAGGTGTCATTTGTATGACGCACCTCTTGACCCCCGGGAGAGGTGCGCCATTGTAGCGATGTGCGTCACCCTTTTATGAACCATGACGCACCCTCCGTCAGAAAAAAATGACTCACCATTAGAAAACATTGACGCATATTTGAGTCCAAATTGTGATGCACCACTTCATGAAAATGATGGTCCTACAGTTATTAGTCCTGCAGGTATTGACAAACCTTGTGACGCACCCATGGTAAAGTGACTGACTATGACGCACACATGGGTCAGTGTTGTGACTGACCTTTTGCTTCCATAACGGTACTGTGCGTCATCAATATGGGAGTACATGGCGCATCCATGATGCACCTTTCCCGGGGGTCAAGAGGTGCGTCATACAAGGGACACCTGCATTAAACATCGTCTGAATACATGTAGTTTCCAGTACTCAGATGGATGAGGATGAATGTAATGTAACACCGAAGTAAAATATCAGGTCGAACAACCCTGTATTTTGATTCTACAAATAAAAAAACGAGCGTATTGAAATCATCCCTTCTTCAAACTACATATATGGGCCAATAAATATGTGTGACTCATTAAGCATTATTATAGTACAACGATGTTGCAGTTATTCATGTGAAGGTATGCCATGAAAAAGCAGGTTTGGGTCACTAAAATTAAGTTTGACCGAAACTGTACTCTCTTTACCGAAAATCAACTATATGTTTAATGCTTAGCCAGAAGTCTCAATAATTAAGAATTGATTATAGTTATAAAAAATTATTGACGAAAATTGGGGCGGCGGCTCACAAATGTTGTCAGCTTGCATATCACTTCATGATCTGTAGGGAGCATGAAAGCGATACCCGTATAGCTACAGGGGTCTGGATCTGCATTATCACCTCAAATGGGATGTTACATGTACGTGCAGATGCAAGCTGACTGAGCAGTCATCTTATTTTTTGTAATGGGAGTTTGTTGCCCGGTTTCCGATATGGCAGCTAATTTGGTCAAATACGAGTGAAAACTGAAATTCCTAATGTATAAATCTCATCCAGAAGTAACAGGGCAAGTACACTTTCTGTTCGGGCAAGAAAGATTAAATAATATATGATTTAACTTTCACAATCGGGACAGTAGAGAAAAAGGTTTAAGAGTGGAAGCTGACAAAAAAACGCTTTTAGGTTAAAGTGATACAGGTCTGTAAAGTGTCAGATATTGCACAAAATGACATTTTAGACTTCAGTCCTATATCAATATCATTGTAAAATACAATTGAAAGATTTGTGAAAGTTTGAAAGAAAACGAACACTGTTTACCTAGTGAAAAAAACGAATATTAAGTTCATATTTTATCACCGAATACTGATGGTCTGCCATACATTTGTCACAGTAATAATCAGCCGTTTGAGATATTCGCACCCGTGTATGATTACAGACGTAGTACAGAATTCATGGAATTTGTGCTCGCTGGGTTCAAAGTTCAATCTCCGGAATGTTCCCACGCGTGCTGCAATGCGGACGCGTTTAGCTACAACAATTGTACTTTTTTTCAATTGCGTTGATTAACGCTTTTCAAATAATGATTTTCAATGATAATTATCTTCATACTAAAGGGACATTTTAAAAAATCAAACCCTATTTTATTCTTCTCTTACCATAAGCTAAACACGGTAGAAGAGAAACGAGGAAGCTCCAAGTAATTTTCGTGGATTTGGACACTTTACCGGTATGACTTTAAACAAATCGTAAAAAAAAAAAAAAATAGATTGATTTTGGTTTGGTACTTGCTTTTAATTCATGATTTCCCCAACCCTGGCCTTTAGAGCTAGTTGAATTGAACTTTACCCAAGCATTTATGTAAAGAAATCATAAAAATGACACAACCCTGGTACAAAATACATTTACATACATACGTGTACAATGATAAATAAAAAGTAATAACAAGAAACAATGATTAATATAGTTTTTTTTTACATCTCTGTCCTTCCTTTCAATAGCACTACTGCACTGTAAAGTCTATGATGAAACCATTATTGAATAGCGAATGTATTTAAATGCATTTTGAAAAAGATAAAATCAAAATCTGATTTAAATATAAACCATATCAATTTTCAAATCAAATAAATACCTTTTTTCTATTGCGCACGGGGTGAAATCCCTATTTGAATAGTAAGTATGTTAAAAGTTTGGCTCAATTGGGTGTTGGGTTACGGTGAGGATGTACAATGTACTAGTGGCTGCAGATTGTCTTGTGGGAAAACAAAATAATTTATAAACATATTTTGTATTCTGCTTCATTATCTAACCATCGTCCTGACTGTTATCATTTTTGCTTTGGTTTTGCAGGTGAAGTTGTCCATATTACAATACTGACAGCTCGTCAAACTACCATCAACACAGGAACTGCCTCCTATCAGTGCTACAGAAGTGAACCGGACCGAGATGCCACACTGGCGTTCGGCCGGACAGCCAACATCCCATCAGACACTGCACCACCAACCGATCAACCGCACTTTAGTCAATCATTTATCAGAGTCGTGACTTTTTCAGGCAGCAGTTGGAACACAAATGGATTTGGGCCGTTCTACTGTCAAGGGACCAAAGAGGGCCGCGATGTGACGAGGGTTTCAACTTTCTTCACGAGAAGCGATGGTATGCACTCATACATGTTATGTACATTGTACATTATCATTCTGTTGTGTGCCATATTGTAGCCAGGATAATGTTCAGTACATATATTTCAGCGTGTAAATTGACTGTAACTGTAGATGGGTCAAGTTGTTTCAAAATAAACCTTGAGCAGGGCTCCACACTTTTTTTTGTCAGTGACCCAGTTGTGCCAGTGAAATAATTTCTTTCCCTTTTCTGGTCGCCCGAAAGAAAATTTAACTGACCTGAAAAATTTATTTCATGAGTTAACTTTTAACTAGGTATACTGTAGATTCAAAATATCACTCTTTCGTAAATAAAACTGTGTTTATAGATGAAGCGATATGGCATAGAAGAAAATAAGATTTTGATAATTTTGTCAATGTCTGGTTGAATAATCTGCTTGCCTGATCGGGCCACCTAAATATGACTTTTATTAATTTTTTGCTGGCCCCGGGCCAGTGCCTTGACTTGAGTGCCAGTGCCAGTGACTTGAGGCTGGACCTACATGTACATTAAGGGGAGGGCCAACACAAAAAGTGGCTTCCTTAAGGACTTAGGTTGCCAGATCTCCACAACAAGTTTAAACCAATTTTATTTGCAAGTATTTTTAGTGAGACAAATTAATTCGGAGGTCTACCTCAAAAATTTTGTTTCGAACACCTTCAAATCCAAGATGGCATCCAAAAAAGTATTCGTTTTGACTTGCTATAGATTATTGGCAATATTTCACAAACAACACCTGGAATAGGCATGATTTTGCAGTCATATTAAAGACAATCAAATTTCCTATAATCTGATACCAAACACAATGGGTTTCAGAATATGTAACACGGTCATTTTTAGCCCCAAACTCGAATTTTAGGCATTTTTTCCCAAGAATATGAAATTATTGATTTACATAATTCGGCATATATCAAAAATTGCATTAGCAGTTGAATTAATACTTTTCGAAAAACTGTCCAATTATATTAACAATACTCTCTAAAAATTTCAAGTGTATATTGTATCTGAACAAAAAGTTATAGTTCTTGGAACTCAGCATTTGATATCGACAAATACAGCCAATTTGTACGATTTCGAACACTATACAGGGTGCCCCAATAAATGTAATTCTTGTTTACGGACTTTATTCAAGAATTTCTCCTAAATAATGACATATTGTTGATACCATTTTTTAGCAAAACCTTCAGTTTTCTTCTTTTATGTCATAAATATGCCGCCATCGGTTTGCAATAGTACACGAAAATAGTGTATCAGTAATTTCACTGCAATAATAAATCCATCATGCAAAGTGCATAGTGCAATATTCGAATGGGAGGCGCTCGTCATTTACAGTTGGATCGACCATATCTTGATAATTATGTTTTTAACATGATTATTATTCGGAACACCACAGTTAGCTAGACTTTTTCAGGGTTCGGAAAACACTTTGAATAGGCTATTAGGTTTATCTTAGGGTAACTTTTTGTACCACCATGTACATTTGTAACCGTAGTAACAACAACAATAGAAATATAATAAATCATATATTTGGCTACTACAAGCCGCATTATGCACACTAATTTTCGCGTGAACATGGAGAAAAAAACAAATCACATGTAAAATAACACCCTATAGCTGCTATTTTTAAGTTTTTAAAGTAAATATTTGTTGATTTGGTATATCTTTGTCCATAATCAGCTGTTGTTACCATGGTTACACGAGTACAGTGTAGTGCAACAAAAATAAACATTCGGCTTGCTGAGGCTTTTCGGTGTTGTGCATATTAGTTTAGCAATTGAGATTGTTTTGTTTTAATACTGAGTCAGACAAATTGTAAAGACTGTTATGGTCTCCAGGTACATGTAATATGAGGGGCATGAAGGGTGCGTTCCTCGCGATCAAGATGGTGTTCGAAGCTAGATACGCATATTGTGTACTTCAGTCAAGGTTCAGTAAGACACTTATTAAAGATAATGAGCATGATCTTGATACTGTTTTAAACACATCATGGACACCCAGTATGATTCGAATTCGCAATATGCATGGCATGCGCGTCAGTATGCAGCTGACTGGAATACTTCATGTGGAGTGGAATTAAGTTCATTTTTAGCGTTTGATTTATGATAAATGCAGTTAAACAAATACAGGACAGACACAACATCTACGCGGAGATCTGGCAACCTAAAGTCACTTTTTTTTTTTACCATGGTTACACGAGTACAGTGTAGTGCAACAAAAATAAACATTCGGCTTGCTGAGGCTTTTCGGTGTTGTGCATATTAGTTTAGCAATTGAGATTGTTTTGTTTTAATACTGAGTCAGACAAATTGTAAAGACCGTTATGGTCTCCAGGTACATGTAATATGAGGGGCATGAAGGGTGCGTTCCTCGCGATCAAGATGGTGTTCGAAGCTAGATACGCATATTGTGTACTTCAGTCAAGGTTCAGTAAGACACTTATTAAAGATAATGAGCATGATCTTGATACTGTTTTAAACACATCATGGACACCCAGTATGATTCGAATTCGCAATATGCATGGCATGCGCGTCAGTATGCAGCTGACTGGAATACTTCATGTGGAGTGGAATTAAGTTCATTTTTAGCGTTTGATTTATGATAAATGCAGTTAAACAAATACAGGACAGACACAACATCTACGCGGAGATCTGGCAACCTAAAGTCACTTTTTTCGACATTGGCCCTCCCCTTACATATGTACTGCCATAAGTTTCTGAAGATGGAAATAACCCTAATATTATCGATCAAAAAGGTGTTTAAACATGTAATTAGTGCTCAACAGTTTGAGAAACCATCTTTGAAGTTTGGGTGTTTACATGTTTTTTCCTCAAATTAAATCATATCTCAATAGCAAGGTGAAATAACAATGTTCATAGCTTGTTTCAAAGTAATACTTAGTTGTTTGATTCCAAAACATTGATATTGAAGTTCTGGGGAATGGAGTAAATATTGAAAATGGGCAAACAAAAAACATGATTCCGCATCATTGCTGATGCTCAAAATTTCAAGGATGATGCATGTTATTTATTTGTCAAATAAAATATACAAGAAAATAATCATCATATTTTAAGGGATCTAGTACCATTGTCCAAATCCTCAAAATCCAAATCGAATTCTAGCGGTTCCAGCATACCTTGTTGTATTTGTATAAACAATAGAAGCATGGGCTAAGTTTTTTTCTAATTTACCTTTCATTAAACAGATATTTATGATTGAAGAGTTCTGATGTTAAACTATCCACTGGATAGTCATAACTGTGTACAATGTGAGTGCAATGAGTTAGTGAATATCACTTGGCATTTTTGCTCATTAATCGGCCGTATAATGTCCATTTTACTTGAAATTTTTACACAATACCCCGTAGACATATCAGATAAGAACAATATACATAGTCTCAATCATTCTTCAGTTTTTGTGTATGTCAACAAAGTTTCTAGATTCCTTTAAAGAAACGGTCACTTAAAATGTCACATGTTGATGACTATCTATAGATACTTTTGCACAACACTCAGATTTAAAAGCTGACAATCCAGCCCACCCAGTATTCAAAATTGTATTTTTAGGAAAACTACAATGTAATTGTTTAACATCCTTAAGCGAGTGCTTGGTCAATCAGATTTTAAGCAGTACAATATTTTTTAAATGTGGATATAACAAACTTGATGTGTATACTTTTGTTGAAATTGACTTTTTCAAAAAGATAGCTGTAAAATAATTACAAGGGAAGTGTTTGTTAACCCATTCCCTACGAGATTCTGAAATTTCACGTAGACTTTGTACATAGCCCACTTGGTTTCCATGTAGGCACGGGGTTGATTTTATACTGAATGATTTTCTCACATCCCGTGCACATGAGAAATGACTATGATACCAAAATCTTGTTGTTATTTTTCACTTACTACAGCTAAGTTCGTTCCAAGTGATGGTTTCTTTACAAGAACAGTGAATGTTGGTGATACAGGTGTATCCATCACCATGACACAAGTAACACAACCAGATTTGCAAAGCAATGAAATTAGCTGGAGAAGGGATGGAGGTTCCCAAAGGGTGAATCGTGGACTATTATCTTATCCAGTTTCTGACCCAGTCCAGGCTTCAGATGAGGGAATATATGAGATACACTACAACATTGAAAGGTCATCTGCACGTGGCTCCCTGTATAGGCTCATAGTCAGAGGTAAGATCAACAATTTGTGTCTCTCAATATAAACAAACTGTTCAAGTTCAAGTTCAAGTCCTTTTATTGTCCAAATAATGGATTTGTATTAATTATTTATTTATTTATTTATTTATTTATTAATTATTTATTTTGTATTTTATTATTATTATTATTATTATTTTTTTTTTGGGCGGGGGGGGGGGGGGGGGGGGGTTGGGAGGATGTGCAAAATACATATATATTTTAAACAACAACTACATATAAATACATCATAATCCTATTGATAAATTATCATATTTACAAAACAAGGATAGTGCCCAAAGGCTTAACACATGCTTACATGCATGTATACATACAAATAATGATATCATAGTCAAACCCATCTTGGCAGCCACCTTTCAGTAGCAAACAAAGGTGATTCTCGGCAGAGAAACAATTAAAGGAACCTGTCGATATAGAGGTCACCTGTCAACAGTGGTCATTTGTCTTGTTTTTCCTTTAATAGGTGGTCACTATACACAGATATTGACTGTATGTGTAATTACTTCACATCACATTCTTTGCTCTTTGACTTAATTGGGAGTGATTCGTTCTTGCAGCCATACACATAATGTACATGGATAAGGCTGACAGTTTTATGTACTACATTTCTGATTACATTCCTACTGCATGTGGGACCCCATGAAATTAAATGGATAGTACAGTTTTGGTCAAACATAATTTGATTAACTGATATTTGCAAGTTATCATTAAAAACTAAAAGTTATAATTCAATGATGCTTGAATGGTAGAGCAAATATATCAACGGCCAAGTTACACGGCTATTTTCATTCAAAAAGCAGTCATTGACAAAAGAAGGCGTCCTCCACACTCCTCAAGTTTCAACCGTTTCTTAATTTAAAAAAAATGTGAATGTGATGTTTGGTTAAAATAATAATTCAAGAGAGGGGTCATCAAAAACAATTTAAAAACAATTTTGCGTTTATTTAAAAAAATGTGTAGCATTTAAAAATATTTTCTATAAATTGAATACAAGGTGGTCCCCAACATTTATTCC
>JBAMJV010010455.1:0-70736 GCA_037951105.1 Echinarachnius parma | reverse complement strand
AACGTGATTCCATCACATTCCTTCAAAAGAACTGTATATTATATAAGTATAATATCAACAATCACGATTTCACCCGAAAATGCACACTTGGTTTGTCATTCGGTTAACCAATCACTATCCTTCATTGGAGCATAATGCAACACCATCATCACGTCGTATCATCGCACAACTTCCTGCCAATGGTGGGCAAATCTGTGCGCTACCGGAGAGAACACACTTATCCACAGCGTGAACACACTGTGTTTCACAGTGCGAATCACAATGTTAAATTCGAGCGTTTTCACAGTGTGAAAAACCAACTCACACTGTGAACACACTGTGAGGGCGCTATCGCCACAGTGTGACATTGCCTGCGTTCACAGTGTGTACAAAGGTGCGCTCACACTGTGTATCTCAGCAATTTCACAGTGTGTTCACAGTGTGAGTTGGGTTTCACACTGTGAAAACGCTCGAATTTAACATTGTGGTCCACAATGTGAAACACAGTGTGTTCACACTGTGGATGAGTGTGTTCTTTCCGGCAGGGCTGCCGGATCTTCGATCGCGCACATTCAATATACCAGATCACAACTATAAGCAGGTGGTCCATAAACATAATGCAATTTCATTTTGTTTTTAATTGGTTTCAATTAATGTTATGGAATACTCTCATTCATAGAGATCGGCTGATGCGAACAAGCACCAAATAAAAAGCAATACTTTGACATTTTCATATATACACACACAAAATATAATTTATTATGCAATAATAATTATTTTAGACTTTGATAAACAATCTCTCTGTACATAATTTTACAGGCAATTATTTCAATAATAAAATGTCATGCATCCGTTTCAAATTATCCTACGATACGTTACGGCCCATCATTTAACAATGCTGAAGTAAAATTGTGTTTAATTCAAGCTTTCTTTTCAATTACATAGAACATGCATGCAACAAATTGTTTCAGAAGTATAACATAATTTACCGTGTATTATTTTCTGTATTAAGTTATATATAATATATTTTGATGATTGAATTGATAAATCCTGACCATTTTGTGTTAACGAATAAACGTTTAAAAAATCAGCCACAAATAAAAAAAAATGTTGTACACAAACATGTGTTTATTAGAATGAAAGTTCATCTGTATTGGTATTTCATAACACGTGTTTGCTCGTTTTAATATCTGAGAAAAAAATATACGCAAAATGATACTTAAATTATGCTAAACTATATTTTCGAGGTCCATAATGGTATCGTCAATACTTATGAAATCAAAGAGATCACTATTATATACAAAATCAAAGGTGCGGTGGAAGCAAAATATTAAAGAAAGAACAACAAATAATACTGGATATAATTTCCATGAACACATTCCTGATTCTTTTTTTTAGCATTATGTCTTGTTTGTCTTGATATTCATATTTACTTTAATACGGGATTTTTTTTCCACATAAGAGACATACTTGAATAACTATATGGAACATGAATTGTTGTGTTCCCTACGTGCAATCCCTATACAGTTAATACAGGGCCCATCATGTTCCGGTGGGCTACGGGTTGAATACAGATTATTACAGGACATTTTACAATCATGATTTATATCATTCTAGTATAACCAGGTGGGAGACCTAAATAATTTGACGCAATTTGATTTTAAACAAATTAACATGCCCTTAACATAACAGAGAGAAGAAAGGCAAATATAGACCAGTTGGCTAACATATAAAATACCCAATTCAAATTATCCAGATATACTAGCAACACGAGTTGTTCTTGGCAACCTAAATCCTTGCCTGAGGATTAACCGACACAGCAACAACAAGGTACAGGAACAACCTTTGACGATTTGAAGATATTTATAAGCTAACCGCTTTTGACCACAAGTAAATGACACAGGAGAAAGAAAACAATTCTGATTACAATTAATAACATTTGTAGCTGACTTCATACACGGAATTTATGGTGACATTTTTTGTTTAAGTTTACAGAAAACTAACAATCCCAGAAAATTAAAACGAGCAGGAACGAAAAGTAGAATATTTGCGAACAAGTTGAATATAAGTATAGGTAATAAAGAGTACTGGTTCCTTCTTATTTCGTGATTGTTTGGAACACGTGGGAGTCAACATTTTGTAAGGACTTACAAATTGAGAATGATTCCCCTTCCAGGTCAGTTTACACTTGTGAAATTTCATAACTGGCCATTCTCATAGGTCCAAGTGGTATGAATTACAGTCAAACCTGTCTTAGTGGCCACCTGTCTATAGTGGCCACCAAAAGTGATCCCCGGAAGAAAAAATAGTGTTATAGAGCCTGTTCATATATTATAGAGGTCATCTGTCTACAGTGGCCACTTTTCTTGTTTTCATTAGGTGGTCACTATACACAGGTTTGCCTGTACAGTCATATGTGGAACAGAGGAATGAGATTCGTTTATGACAAATATTTAGGTTGTGTTGTCCAAACGTAACGTGGTTGAGAAATATTTCAACTGTATCATCATGTTTATGACGGCTGATTAAAACAGCATGTAGTATTTAAATTTGCAAAGCTCCACCAATACTCTTTATTACCAGAAAGTTGCATTAGATTTTAAATTAGTGTACTGTGAGGTGCACGTTAAATGTTGTACAAAAAGGATTAGTGCATTCAGAGTATCGCCTAAGGCAGCGTCTTTGGTTTTAGACGTCTAATGCATGAATAGAACCCATATACCATTCAGAAATGTTAGTTAAAACACTCGATACAATAAATAACGGTGCTGTGAAATTAGAAAACATACATGATATTAACCAACAAACCAATTAGATTGTGAGATGATATTGCAGTCCGTATTAGTAGTTGCTGGGGAAATAGAAGGAAAACTATAAAGATATAATTTGTCTCAAATTTCGTTCAGCGAATCGGGAGTATTTTGTTAGGGGGTTTCAATCTCTCCGGGTCGAATGAAGAGCGCCAGCTTGTGTTTACAGTCACGACAGTCTGACAAGTCAATCAAATGGACACGTTTTATTCGCATCATCTTCGAACCCTGTAGGCCTACTTGTGCACAAGCTTAATGTCAAGACAGTATTTTAAAATATGTGAAGTGTTGTCTTTGAAAGAAAAAAAACAGAATTGATAATTTTTGTTAATACTGTATCGCCAAAATCTAGTTTAGCATTCTATTAAATTTCATTATAATTTCTGGAGCTTCGAACAATATATTTGTCTAGCTTCAAGAATGAGCTAGTGAATGCCTATTGGAATGTTGTTTTTTGGCATTATTAAAGCTGAATAATTGGCACCCATGCCCTTCCCTGGTCGTTATTATCCATTATTTCCGATGGCATTTTCGGAGATATCCGAATGTTGTCGATTTCTCCACTAAATTCGGCCAACCAATGTCTTTCGCGTTGCATTGCTTCAGGCGGTACCTAGCTCGGAAATAGCCGATCTTGTCCGAGCAACCATTGACCACAAACCACTGTTTCCCCAGCTGCTATCTCCAAACGTTCGATTCCGATTGCACTATCGGAAATGCCCGATTGTCTCTGAAATCTATTCCGGATACTATCTCCGGCCTCCGACCTCGATTTCCGACTGCGTTCGTTGGCGATCCCGGAAATGGCCGATCGTTCCCGAGCGGTCGACTCGGACCTCTTCGAGCGTCTCCAGCGAGCTAAGCGCGAGTGCGCTGCCTCTTCTCTGACCATGACCGAGCTGTAGCCTTCTCGCCGAGCTGTTCTCACGAAGTAGGACCAACGGCGAGGATGGCGTAGACCCGCTCGCCGTGTACGCGAGGAGATCCATTCCACCGGACGGCTGGATTTGGAGGCTAAGCCTTTGCAGAGATCGCTGTCGGTCTGCATTGCGGATGGGTCGTGCGAGTTGTTGGTTTGTGGGTGTGGGGTATGGATCAGAAGGGGGTGGGGCACTTTGTTCCAATGAAGGGGTAAGCGTTGTTGTTCAGGGGCGGTGGTAGGTTATAGATCGAAGGTGGTATATGCATTTCCCAAACCAGATGATTGTATTGTTAGTTGGTTAAAGCAGGAGGGTCGCGAGGATATTTTAGTTCCCAGAAAATGTTTAAAGATGCGTGGTCGGCCCGCAATGTTAAAGATGGTGGCAGGACAGTTTAAAGGAATGTAGTTTGATAACGGGATGCAGACGGTGGGTGAATTGAAGTGCGCACAGGAAAGCATGCATGGAACTCGCAGGTGAATCACAACATGTGCATGAGATGAAACCAGGCGGTGAACAAACACCAAACAGAGTAACAAAATAATTGATCAAAAGTTGTGAGGTCGCAAATGGCTTAAAGTGAAAATGGATATGATGTAATAACAAATGAAATTAATGTGCAAAATTACGAATCAAAATCAAGACGTGCAAAGTGGGGGTGACGTCATTCGACAGAGTGCGATAACATTATATTGACGTTCATTTTAAGTTTGCCACATGACAATAAATATGAAGTTATATTACCAATACCCACCGGGAGAGGGCGTTATAGTTTATAATGTAATAGTGTTGGTATAAGGCAAGCGAGGTTGTGTATCAAAAGGGTGCATTGCACGTTAAAGAATACAAAGTGAGTGGGTAAGACGGTAAGAAATGTCGAATATAAATTTACGTTAGACATTAGTATTATTTTGTTTCCATTGTAACAGTTATGCATAATCCTTGTTATAGTATTGTGTTAAGTTTGCAAAAGACATGATTTCATTACAAAAATGACATATATTTTACACAAATTGTATATTTCACGATCTTAACCAAAGGCACGTTAGATGGATGACATCCGTCGTTTGGAGTTTTTAACAAGAAAGACAAGCGTTGATAAAAGAAAACGGAAAGAGGGGAACATGACCGGAAAGCAAGGAACGGTAGGATTTATTCAGAAGAATGTTTGTTGCCAGAATGGACGAAAGATAGGGAAGGGATAGGCGGGTACTAGAATATACACACAAAAAACATGTAAATAACAGGTAAAGCAACTAGCATAAATGGATTTTTGAAATGGGGAGGAGTTTATTTATTTGCGGAAAGTGAGACATTTGGAAAAAGTGGCATTTTGCATGATACAAATTGGAGGGGTTTGGATAAATAAAGGAGAAAAAAAACAACAGACAAATAATTAAGTGAATATTAGCAAAAAATTTTGTTTCTCGCGAGTTCCTGAAATATAATAAGAACGTGCATAATTTATATAAACACTTGTATTTGGCATTAAAGTGACATACTATTGATCGAATGACGGTCGCACACCACTTGTTAGAAAAAATAATAATTATGATATACAAATATATATATATATTGAATGTAACAAGGTTCTAATATTTAAAAAGAAAAACAACCAAATCATAGAATGGCGAATTAAGATGAGAAAAACAAAATCAACTTGTGATGAAATGTAACATACCGACAACAAAACGTGTAATTATGGTTGTTCGTTGTAGTATGAAGCACAGGCCAAATCCACCGATATATTACATTTCATTTAATTTTATGGGAATAATTAGAGATATTCGTTTCGCACATTTAATATCTGTCGATTTTGCGACAATGTATTAACCTGAAGAAGATCTTCTTAACCTGTACCTTACTAGATTTTGAAAGTCCCATATAAACCGAACACAAAAAGTAACTTCACCCCTAAGCAATTGCCCATAATTTCGTAACCGATTATTGTTTCAAGATGTCATCTTACCACAATATTGGCACCGTTGTTATATTCGATATGTGCGAAAATCAGAGATATTCATTACTTTATGGCTGAATGAGCACATATTAAAGACAAAATGGCCCAATTCAAAAGTCACAAGGTATTGCGCGTGCCTGTACATTGTTGTGAATCCGCACATGTGGTGGAATGCATTGATCATGGTTTATGAAACAATGTTGTTTGATATTCCATTCGTTTTTATTTTTTGATGGCACATGTGGTAAAATGCATTAATTGCAATTGTAAAACAGTGCATTTTTTTATTTTCCAAATCTCAATAATTTGTAATGATGATAATACTTTTGAGAATTTTGAAATATGACTATTTTTTCTGTAATGTGTGCTCACTCAACCATGGATTAATGGTTACCTCTTATTTTTACACATTGTTTTTCTAACTACCATATGGATATATTGGCAAGACGAAATCTTGAACCGATTCTTGGTTATGAAATTATGGGCAATTGCTTAGGGGTGAAGTTACTGTTTGTGTTCGGTTTAGTTAATACAGGACCTATGATGACCCAGTTTCTAATTAATCAATTTTCAAATTGACATGATTATTTATAACATTACTGGTATGGTTGCTTCGAAAAAATAGCACGTGGGTATATTGCGGAAGGGGGGGGGGGGGAAATCCCCAAATGGTAGGGGAGGGGGACAAAGTATCCCCCCCCCCCCCTTTCCTATCATAGTTAAAGGGATAGTTGAGTTTTGGTAAAGAGAGTACAGTTTTGGTCAAACTGAATTTTAGTAACCAAAACCTGCACCATTACATTACAAACTAACAGTTACAACTCCACCATGCTTGAAAGGAATACAAAATTACAAATGACTAAGTAAAAAGACTAGTATTATCATTAAAAAAAAAACAGCCGTTAAAACTCAAAAGGGCGCTTTCTAAAAACTCATTGGTTTCAACCATTTTAAATAAAATATTGTGCATGTGATGTTTTGTTGAAATAGTGATTAGATAGAGAGATAATCAACAACTATTTAAAAACCTCTTTTGTAAATCTTTGAAACCAGGAAGCGTTTTTTAATTTGTTCTAACGGCTGGTTCAAAATTATATAATAAATGTGGGGCCCCACAATTATTACAAATGGTCATGTTTATGGATATTTCAGCCATTTCTGAACCGATTTTGATCAAATAAAGTTTATTCTGTCATTAAAATTGTATGCTCTTTTAAATTTGACACTCAGTTTTTCATTATCTCACCAAAAATGATAGTTTGTGTAGCGCCCTCTATACCAAAACTCAACTATCCCTTAAGCGCCTATAGGTGCAAGCCTCATTATCTAGTCAGATTTGTGCATGTGCAACATACGCTAACACATACTCCTTTGTTCGAATATCAAGCAATTTTGCAATTTTAGCTTACATATCAATTAATATCAAGCACAATAACATCAAGTTTGGCAATAATTATTATTAGATAATTATGTGCTTCATTATTTATTAATTATGCTTCAATATTGAGCACATACATGCAATTTGAATTGATTACGGATTCAAGCCAAGTCTCTAATTATACATTACCAAAAGGCAATTGTAATCATTTTTGTCATGCGCATGCGCATTGCATAAGCTAATCCACAATTTACTAACATGTTAACGTTGTTTCCGCATAAACAATAACACAAAAACATTGGCCTTTCATACAGCGCTTAAGGGGCATTATGCGTGACTTTGTTTCAGGCATTAGTATTTGTTTTTTAGAGACCCAGTAACCATGGGAACCATTTCTTTGTCAGATTCAGACGGGGACTCGCTAGGGGGGTCGGGGGTATCGTCCGAAAAGCGCATGCGCATAAACTTGCGCCTAACGTTGTTGATGCGAAAACTGAATCGAGACCTGCGCAGAAACGCGAGACTCGGTGAAGCGAATGCGCGGGGAACATACCCGGGGGCTACTGCGCATAAACAGACAATACCAACATGAATAAAAACATCGGACGATTGTGAATAAACATGAACGGAACATGAATAAAAACATGAGACGACGAACGTTCGGCCAATGAGGGAACAGCACGTGCATTATTTTGTTTCAAATCAACCAATGACGTTACGGGACGAAACAGAACCAAAGTAAATCAGGGTCAGTATTGGTTAAGCAAGGAAAAAGAGAAGAAACGGAAAGATAAATCGGGTAGTGTTAAGAAAAACGTTAGACTTGCAAATCAAACACGACTCTAAATGGTATTAGGTTGAAGTTACGACAATCAGAAATACTACTGCCTAACTAAAAGTAAACATTAACATTTCGCTAAGAAAGAAGTTATGTGTAGATAAATCCAAGGTGCATAATTATATAGGCTGTTTGGGTAAATATATTTCAGGAGAGGGCAGATACATACACCTTTCATTAAAAAAGAATAGCAAGTGTTGCAATAATTACTGTCAGTAGTAAGGGTTTTCCATAAAGAAATAATTATAAGGTGTGTACTATTTGCGCCGAAAAGCTTTTTTAGAACGGACATAATTATAATCAAATACACGATGACCAAAATAATGATTTCGGTTGGCTAAGATATCTGTGGCTAAGATGTCTGTAGGGTACTACAAAGAGGCCTTAGATAATAAATAGTTAGAAATGAAATGATAATGCTGTAAAGTAATTGTAAGAAAAGGAAAGGAGGGCTACTCTATAAGAGCAAAAACATAAATATATTCTTCGAAGACTTTGGAAAAAAGAAGTATGAAAGACAGTCGTCTAAAATATCTACAGTTTGCTCATTGTGTTACCACTATAGCCCTGCATTGATACCAAGAAATTACTCAAACATAATTTAACAATAACGTGATACGGAAACAGAACACAGAATTCCCCTTACTGTTCATATACATGTTATACTCTTACCTAACCGTTCTGAGGGTCAATTGTTATGTTTATACGTTTCCATGTGCAGTTGTCTAGCACCAATTCGATTGTCATCCATACTTGTGAACAACATCTGACCAATTGCAATAACACCTTCAAATGTGTATCATTAATTTGAACTTTTATGAAATGGCGAGCAGATTGAAAGAATAGGTCACTCGAAGTTTGGAACGGTACCAAATACATCCCAAATCAATGCAGTAAAGGTTGAACCTTTCCGATCTTCATGAATCAACATACGTTAGAAAATATTGATAAAATCATAACAAATGTCCTGCAATACAATATCAACACTTAAGCCCGTCGCAGACAGAGCCCACTCGACCCGATCCGACTAATTTTCAGTCAGGCTAGAATCGGTTTCGCATAGCCGGAGCGGATTCAACATTTTGAATCAGCCTCGAATGACCTCCAACTGGCGCTTGATTGGCAAAACGGGAGTCATGATGCAACGCAAACTGAGTTAATCAGGCTGGAAACCAGTCGGATCGGGTCGAGTCGGCTCTGTCTGCGCCGGGCTTTAGATTGATGTGACCTTGGGAGTGTTGCACCAAGAGTTGCAACTGATTGTGAAGTTGCAATTATAATTATGCACATTTGAACCAATCAGATGTGCGCATTTAGTCACATGTTCTGACTTACAAACTGTACCCACAACTTTACAATTGATTGTGATTATTTGTGCAACACGCCTTGACTGAAATGAAAGGAAATGTCAACCTTACACATAATGACGTATAATATTCGTATGATGTAACAAAATACAATTACAAAATACGAGCTACCCTGTTGTATTGAACTAAACGAATTTGCACAGGCTGCAAATGGTCAATCAGAAATACCCCGATTTAAGATTTAACTTTAATCTTTCCCTGACAAAATCCATGATGCTAACACTTTATATTGCTATGTTATTTTAAACAGGCACCTGCTGGATCTCCTTTGATCCAAGTGATGGAGACAATAATGTGATGTATTACAAAATAACTAGAGGTTTGTGAGAGAAGAGGATCTGGCATCACCCCCCCCCCCCCCCCCCCTCCCCCTTCCCCATCATTGTGAAAATGGCAATTATATGGCAAAAAGCATAGTAAAATTGTACATTTATTTTATTAAATTAGTTCCAAGTATAACGAGGTACTAACCCTAACCCCCCCCCCCCCCCCCAATATAAAAATGCCTGTACACCCCTGAGACAGACATAGTTGTTCCTGTCACTGAGTGGGGAGTTCACTCATTCAGGACTGGTCCTCCAAATACACCCAGGCATGAGCCTATGAATAATACAAGCATGCTGTACCATCATTAATCGGTCTTCAGTGGAATATTAAAGCGACTGAGTTGTCGTCTCCACAAGGCGCTTTTCGCAGACCTCGCAGAGAGCCGCCATATTTAACGCCTATCGCGCACGCACTACGTAGCTGCTAATGCACGCTATATGGTGGCCTTAGGGCATAGCTTATACGCACATCTTATCATAGTTTCGGAAGGCATGATGCTCCATGGCTCACTACAATTATAGAGGCGTAATGTTTGACAGCCGCCACCCGCCACGCGCACAATAGAATGACGCGGCGCACAACAGAGTGACGCGCACATTATCTAAGGTCACGCCCAATTCCTCCTGGTCCTTATGACATGAGGCAACTCACTAGCCCTGAAGACATTAATGTCCTACACTTGGATGCGCCATTACGAACCTTAGAGAGTGGTATGTGCATAATTATTGTGGTCACGCACAATTCCGCCATGTTCTGAACCAAACAAAATGGCGCTGCATGCACGCACGCACCGCCTGTGGAGTGGAGACAACCCAGTCGCTTTTAAAACCAGAACGTCTTGTGTCAAAAAACGCGCAGCTGATACGTCAGCTCGTGAACCGTCAACCCACTCGCCCTCAAAAACCGCCACGCCTCCTTTTGCCTTAGCCGGTGTCGGGGTAGATACTGACCGTATTTGCGTCCCGGTGTGCCGGCACCAGGGGTACCCGACTGACCGTCGTCCTTGGCGTTCGGGTCCCGGGCGGGCACGGCGGGGTCGTCCTCGCCGATCCGGAGGTAGAGTCCCTTGGAGCCAAGGAATGGGCACACGACCTTAAAAAGAAATCAAATTGAAATTCAAATTCGAATTATGTATGTATAAAGACTATCTGGTGTCTAGATGCGGTTTGCCATCATAGACAGGACGTACAGAAGAACAATTTAATTGATCACATACAATATGCATAGTTATTGGAAAGTGATTCTCATACACTGACCTTCTATTAATTATGAACTAAAACCGTTTATGCAGTTCCAGGACTAAATACTCATATTCGATGAGACAGCTAGGTCTTCGTATAGAGCCGGAGCATCGTAATAATATAATAACACGTTATACGTCTCATTCAAATATTTACGTGTAGTATTCCCACGCATAACTGTCAACCCTATAGACTAGACTGTGCCGTCGTGTCCGAGGGCATCTTCCAGAGAACTTGAAATAATCCCGTAGGCAATGGCATTAATATACAGTACCTTTGCGAGGAGCACCTCGAGCTGAACGTACTCTTCTGACGGCGTCGAGGAGGACGTGTTGCCCCCGTCGTGGACGGCGTGGAGGTTAAGGAACATCTGGGTGATCTCGGCAGGGATCTCTCGCTCGTTGCACGTCGATAGCGCTTCTGAAAAGGCAATGTTTTAATTATAACAGAAGTGTGAATACACTCAATATGTTTCTGTTAATATGAACATTTAATTTGGTTTGTATCTTGAACAGGCAGCATAACGATGTTACCTCTAATGTGCCAATATATTGTACCATGGTGTGCTTCTAGTGATCACTGACGGATCAAGACAATGGGCCGACTTAGTTTCAGTAGCTCAACTTTAGTCCGGGCTAAAATGACAGACATTACAAGTAACCTGTTAAACCGTGTCACGCCTGTGGAATATTACTAGCCCATTGTTGTCATGTGCCACCCAAAAGGAAATATTATAAATGTTTGCGCCTGCCGTAGGGTATAAATACCCTTGCTTACAGCATATTTGTATCACCTGACGAAGTGTTGCAGCGGCGCACGAAACGTCGTGATCTTTAGATTCCTTGTTGACCATACATTGCGAGACAAACGAATATCATTAGCGATATTATTAACGATGTTTCTTTTTATTAGGCATTCGATCCCTTTTGTCCTATTTAGGAATCAGGACAAATGGTAGCTTGACATTCATGTTTCAGTATAACCGGTGTGGTGCGAAATCCGTACCCAGTCGCAAATGCGCATGCGCTTAGACAGTTATGGTGCGTGTCTTGCGAAAATCGTGACCATTATTACGCCGCAATTTAATGCTAATACAAAATCGACGCATGTTTTATAAAACCTTTAGATGGCGTGCACATGGAGTTTCTTAATCAACCATCGGGTTCTGACAACACTTTGTGCCGCAAGGGGCCTCAAGGAGGCCTTTTACATGCTTTATTACGACTGGGAACGATTTTCGCAGGCTTGTTTACGAGTTTTTGCGCATGCGCATTTGCGACTGCGTACGGATTTCGCAGTGCGTACAGATTAAGCGTGACACCGGTCACCAGTAATGTCCTGGATGACCGAGGACACAATATCACTGATAACTGGTTATACTTTTATTGAAATGTCGAGAGACACTTTGTTGTGATGGCTTGGCACAGGGATTGGCTACCACTCCTAACTGATAGGATACCGTATCCTAACAATGCTTTTAGCTAATGGCATAGCAATTTCAAGAAAATCTGAAAGAAAAACATTCTTTATTTTACAAAGAAAGATCACCAATGGCGTCTTTTTGGCGTCATAGTGCCTACAAGATTTGACTAGGACATTCAATCCAGCCTTATATACCAGTGGATCTTGATACTCACTTGATAAGGGAAGCTGAAGCACCACGTGATCTCTAAAGCCCAGTAATGATAGCTGATACATCGTTAGTCCTTTGGTCTGCGGGGAAAATAGAATATCATCAAAATCACTCACTCCATAATATTCCAAATATCATTACCAGTGAAATATGATCATGTTGAGACAGGATACAGAAATATTAGGATATTAAATATAACTAGCATGTGGTTTGTGTATGAAAGTTAGAAGTCCAGAATGAAATGTGTAATTCTTTTAATAATTATTTCCAGAATAAGTCACTTTATCACTAAATTATACAAAAATGGTAAATCTATGAAATGGTATTAAATGCATGGCCTTCAATATAGAATCGATTAATGGATAAATGTATATTTGAAATTGAACTACTAGTACTACTAATACTACTACTACTACTACTACTACTACTACTACTACTACTACTACTACTACTACTACTACTACTACTACTACTAATTGTACTACTACTACTACTACTACTACTACTACTACTACTACTACTACTACTACTACTACTACTACTACTACTAATTGTACTACTACTACTACTACTACTACTACTACTACTACTACTACTACTACTACTACTACTACTACTACTACTACTACTACTAATTGTACTACTACTACTACTACTACTACTACTACTACTACTACTACTACTACTACTACTACTACTACTACTACTACTACTACTAATTGTACTACTACTACTACTACTACTACTACTACTACTACTACTACTACTACTACTACTACTACTACTACTACTACTACTACTACTACTACTACTACTAATTGTACTACTACTACTACTACTACTACTACTACTACTACTAATTGTACTACTACTACTACTACTACTACTACTGCTACTACTAATACATAATCAATCATTAAGTATAATACATGTATTATCTAAATATTTACCTGTACAGGATAAAATATGGCACGTAATGTTGGCAGTATTTCACAAAAGAAGTAGTTCCATAATTCCGATAAACTAGCTAGTAATCGAGGACCTGAAAAGGGGAAAGCAAACAATAAAAGGTAAATTAATTGTGTGCAGTTATTGATATGTAGTATGAAGTGAGATCATGTATATCAGTATAATTATACTGTTAAGAAGAGCTAGAACTCACATTATCATGGCATATACTATATCCTAAACTTCATGCAATAATAATGCTTATATTATAATCTATTTCACCCCATTCTAAGAAAGACCCTCCTCAAGTCTTCTGGAGGGTGTATCAGAAAGATTGTAAGTTGAACTTAAATTAGGTTGAACTTATATATAGTTATGGGAAGCCATTTGTAGCATTTGAATGTATTGCTATGTTAAAACAAATGTATACATTTCACAAAGCAAATAATGGCTTTCCATAATGTTCAATTTAGGATCTTTGTGAAACACCCCCTGGGGTGAAATGGACTCATGTACACATTATTTTAGCGCTTAATGTTAAAACCAAATGTTAATGGTATTACCTTCATCATTATCTAGTGACTCAAACAGGATCTTCATCCCTCGTTGAAGGAGATTTTTCTGTCAAGGGAATATATCAAAACAAAATACAACATTATATGGGTATTAGTACTTCAATGTTTTCAATTTGTTGACGTGTACATTCGAGTACACTTTAGTGTTGCATTTCACTTTGACAAACCCGTAACGTTTTGAGAGAATAGCTAACATGCAGGTCAGACGTATTAATGAATGTAATGCATGTGCATTGCGAATATACTTTAGTGTTGCGTTTCACTCTTACAACCCCTACCCCTTCTGTTTTGGGGATAGATAGTTGAACTTTCCTGGAAATTATGTATTATGAATTTCCGGTACGTCATTGTGGGTTTTCTGTATACAGCCTCATAATTATGTGGTTGAAATGTGACATGGTAAAAAAAGGGATCCATCAGATTTATCAAATTCAACCTAAATCACATAGAGCGTCCACATAATTATGTCTTGTAACTTGTTGTTTGGCTTATAGTAACATAAGAAATCAAATGTGTTTTCATTTATTGTTCAAATGTCTCCATAATTATAAAGATAGTTATGATAAATTGAAAGGCGTTCCGGAACGCTTTCCGATTGTAGGCAAACCAATGGGAAGTTGGTGATATAATATGACAATCATCAATGTTCACCCTTTTTCACTGGGTACGCATCGTTTTATATGAATATTTCACACACATCATTCAGAAGAATCCATGAAATTGGTATATGACTGAAGTCTGAAATATCACTTTCGTAAAAAAAAAACCTTCTAGAGTAAATGGATCACTTTAACCAGAATCAGAACTACAACCATGACAATTTAATGAAAGAGTTCAGGCAACTATGTGCAATATATAGGGTATACTGGAGGATTATCTCAAGTTTCGCAACATAAATATACGTCATCATCATACGTGCACCGAGCATGGTGGCTTTAGTAGCAGTTAGAGTGTCCGCCTCATGCACGGGAGGTCCCGGGTTCGAACCCAGACGGGGTCATACAAAAGACTTTTAAAATGGTACCTTCTGCCTTCGAACCAGGCGCTCGGCAGTAATAGAATGGAGAAGGGAGAGTTAATCACACGATTTGCCAGAGGACTGGCCACCTTCTGTAGCTTTCGCTACATTTAGTAGACGTGTGGCCAATATAGGGCTAATGAATCGGAGATAGGCGCCGCCTTATGTGCCAAAATTAGCACGGGAAGGACTTTAACTAACTAACAAACTCATACCCGCAATGTTATTTCTTTAACGATATCATTATACTACTACAACCATGAAAATGTGATGAAATCAGTACAGGCAAGAAGTATGTGTAATAGGGTTAACAGGAGTTAGCTCAAGTTTCGCAACAGAAATATACGTCATAATTAGTATAATTATGGCATCGTAATTCATGTACGTGGCATGGTATTTCTTTAAGATTAGGTTAATGTCAAATTTGTGTTCGTGTTTATTTCCTGTAATAATGTAGGTATCTTATCAAACAATCAATTTAGTTTAATATTTGTAATGTGTCATGGTTCCCCATGATATGTAAAGTTCAACATAGCGGTGAACATAAATATATAATATTTCGAGGAATTAACTAAAAATGATCATCATTACATTCCGTTATTATAACTCCTCTGATTTAGGAATGTTTGCATTATTATTTTTCAATCAACACGTAGTTCTTACGTACTTTGTGTCAAATTGAGTTCAGAAACTTCAGAAAAGTCATCTGAACTAATGATGAATAATAATATACTCTACACAATTATACGTTTACATTTATGTTATGATTATGTATTTCATGTTATGCTATGTTGTTATAATATGTGTTTGCACTCAAGCTAGTAAGTGTTTCCCTAAGATTGTTGGCACATTGTTGTTTTCATGTTCATGGCTCACCTTGTAGTATTCCGAGATGAAAGATCCAATTTCTGATTTTATGGCGACTCTGAAAATAAAAGTAGAAACACACACAAGAAAAACATTCAACAAACATAATTATTCCTCCACATAATTATATGAGCACACAGTTTTCGAAGAAAATCATTTAATCTCTGTACAAACCCATGAACGGTTGTTAATAGTAGTACTAAATGGAATGCTTATTATGAAATGTAATTGGTCTATATGATTACCTTAACCTTGTCAAATTAAACCTAAATCACTCGATGGCTTTCACATTTGTCTTGCAACTTGTTGTTTAGCTTATTGTATCTGAATGATGAACTAGGTTTTGATTCATCGACCGTCTCCCTAATTATGGAGATATTTATGAATAAATGAAAAAGCGCCCTGAAACATGTTTTGATTGCAGTATATACAAACAAATGGACAGTAAATGATAAAATCTGAAACCAACATTATTTTGTTTCTGGGGCCTGTTTCATGAAAGGCTCTTTAGTCTAGCCAAGACCGTCTTCACTGTCACGTGACTGTGACTGATCTACGGACATACGGATGGCGTACGTTTGTTCGGATCACTAAGGACAAGGTTGGAAGTAAAATAGCAAAGACGCTTTCATGCAGCACGTGCTGCCGTAAATGTCAAAGTTATACCAAGGTTGTGTACGAACATAGCTGACAGTCTTTTCATGAAACAGGCCCCTGGTATTAAAGCAGCGTTCTTTTTCTAGAATAAAATGTGAACAATAATTGTGTGATTTGTGTCACTCACTTGACCATCTTGTTCAGTTCGTACAGCTCTCCCGGCTGCAGTTTCCTCTTCTGGAAAACGGATATTACCTCGGTTTGTACTCTGAAACAAAAATGAAAGAACAAATCAATAATAAATATGATTTTTATAACAATAATTTATCCAGGTATCCACTTTCAATCCCGGAAAACGGATATAACCTCGGAGTGCACACTGTAACAAAAAACGAAAGAAAAGATTGATAATAGATATAAATATTTATGACAATGATTAATCCGGTTATAAAAGTATAACCGTTATCGAACTAATGGTAAACATAGTTGAAACTATAAACATTCCCTTCTGTAAAACGGATATACCCTCGGTTTGTACTCTGTAACAAAAACGAAAGAAAATTAATATTTACATGTAATTATACAAAATTGTTAACAATAATTAATCCGGTAATGATACAAAGTCATAGATATGATATAGCCATAGTTGGGCCTGTATATGAAGAGCTTTCAACCAAAAGGCGCTAAATCCACTTTTTCAACTTCCGAGGAAAACAGGTTTCTTTTTCCCACTTTGTACACGTGCCTATGGGAATATGAAAATTGAACTTTCTATATTTTGATTTTGACTGAGTTATTTGTCGTAAAATGTGGATTCATAGATAGCTACGTAGATTATACATGTATATAATTATATCGTTAACTCAATTTTTATGGAAAGTGGAGTTAGCGCCTTTTGGAAGTGAGCTCTTCAATTATAAAGTGTCCCTTCAGAAGAAGAAAAAACAACGTATCAATTACCATAGTAACCTCGGTTTGCACTTAACGAAATGAAAGAAAAGAAAATACTAATTACAACAGTTATTCATCCGGGTATGATGCAGTGTAAAAGAGCACATCCATAGGTTGTCGTCGTATATATCAACATTTGAATAAACAAAAACGCGTATTACTGCATTCTCGGTTCGCAATCTTTAACAAAAACGAAAGATAATTATTATTATAGTTGACAATTCTACATATTTACACCAATAATAAAAACAATAACAAACAAATACAAAAATGTATATGATAGTAGTTAATCTGGTTATTTCAAAATTAATATTTAGCCGTATAGTTGGTCGTATAATATAATAAGTATTTCTCCTTTTTGTAAAACGCACCGATATGTAACATCGGTTTGCAAAACTAATAATTTTGTTGTAACGACAAAATAATTATGATATTTTTAAAATGGGTATGATATAAAGATGAATACAGCCATAGTTCCTTATACGATTTAAAGGTATCATGACTATAACGACCAAAATGATAATACAAAGCAAATCCGTATACTGCTTGTTCACATGGATATGATATTAAAATGAATAGGATCGTAGTTGGTTTATTATAAATCCCCCTTTTGATCGCATCATGTGTTCGCCAACTGTAGAGCATTTATGCATTACTGTAAAGTTGGTTGCGAGTGTGTGTCCGATGATCAGGGTAATAAATGTAAAGCGCTTTATAGTCTGTAAGACTATAAAGACTGTTAGGCGCTATATAAATCGAAACAGTACGAAACATTATTTTGATTTAACCCATTCAAGACTAGTTGATGTTGCTACAACACATTTGCAATAGAACAACTCCCGAATATATATTAATGCGAATTTTGCAAAATGTTGTATTTTATCCTTGACCTTTAACATTATGCAGACTGCAGCGTATACAGTCACTGATAGCATTACAAAAATCAATCCGTACAATTCGCGAACATTTACATCTTCGAAAACAACATTGGGATTTCTTCCACCCCCCTCCCCCCCCCCCCCCCCCCCCCACCCCCGTTTGAGTATTCTTGTTTTGATTATTGGATGCGTTGAGCATGAATATAATTATTTCAAGCACATAATTCATGAATCGATGGAGTAGCGTGGTTGGACCGCTTGGCCCGGGGCCGCACTCTACTTATTTAGTGTGTTTTATGAAGAATTCCCCACCTATGTATTTAACAGTTTTCGTCAAATTAGTGGGGACACGTACGGTCGTGCCCCCACGATCCCCACCCGTAGCTACGCTCTTGTCATGAATAGTGAAACACAATGCACGCATGAACTGGAAATTGGCGCAACGTGATATATTCACGAACACTGACTTTGAGTGAAATTCAAACTACATGTACATGCAACCCAGTAATTGGCCATGAACATTATAGCATGCGAAAGGGCGAATCTGTGCAACATAATATTCAAAGTAACGCGATATTTTGTTCATAAACATTGAATTTGAATGAAATTAAAACGACGGAACCCGGTTTTCCACGAACGGTAAATTGTGCGCAAGGTTCAAACCAAGCAACGTAATATTCAAAGTAACGTGATATTTTGTTCATAAACATTGAATTTGAATGAAATTCAAACTATGGAACTCGGTTTCCCCCGAACATTAAAGCATGTGCAAAGTTGAAGCTGTGCAACATTATATTCAAGTAACGTGATACTTTCATAAACATTGCACTTGAGTGCCAAATTCATACTATGAAACATGTTTTTTCCACGAACACTTGACTTAATGATGTGCAAGGTTCAAACCACGCAATGCAATAATGCAAAGAACATGGAATCTGTGTGATATTAAAAACTTGCATAAATCAAGTAATCAATAAGTGATCAATAAATCAAGTAATGAAATAACCAAAAACGTGTGCATGGCTGCATAAATCAAGAGCATTCATCAATACCTAATATGCAGGACTGGTCATGTGTAACGTTGAAACTATACAACTTGATATTCATGTACTATGGTAAAATCGAAAAGGATAATCATAATGCAATTTGATATTTCAGTAGAATTAACACATTAATGGAAACGAAACCGTGCCAATAAATGTTTCAAAACAACATGCTGTTTTGCAATCAAATTGAACATTTGGGACCTTGTTATTCCGTTAAAAGTCAGACCGGAAAGAAATATTCCAAACCTAGTCATAAGGAGCGGGAATGTTCTAATACAGAATTAGTTTCCATAACATACATTCTACACATTGCTTCAATTAAGAAATCGCGAGGCATGCATGCGAAACAAATAGACCCTACCGGAATAGTATTCACCATTATTATAACTATAATAAAGACGATTAAGATTGCAGCAGTGTCTTTCTTGTTCGCTTATTTTATAATTTTAAAATAACTTTTGATCAGTTGAGATCTTGAGACAATCGTAAATATTATAAATATGTCAAACCGATTCATACATTAATGTTGTTAATGTTCACGATGAAAAGTGATCGTGTGAAGAAAAAAAACGTTCACCTTCTAGCTACCCCAACTGCGGGCCAAATTCGAGAGATGTGATCCTAGTCATCCTACTAATAGTCCTGATAGTCAGACAACACTCCCATCAACATTAAACATTTTCCGGTTTGGGTATAAATTTGCTACGTAGATCGCCATTTTACACTAGGTTAGGTTAGTTTGTGCGCACTGCATAAGACATTGCATAACGGATGTTCAATAATGCATTTTGCACCGTGTGCATGCAAGACGTTCGCAAGACGGCAACGCGCGTTTGAGTTACGAATCCTAGACCCCGTTTACAGTGAAAAAAGGCCGGGCCGAGACGCGTCTCGGCCCGGCCTTTTTTTCACTGTAAACGCTCAAAAGGCCAAATGCGGGGCCAAAAGTGGCCGCGCATGGTTTGTTTACATGCAGAGCGCCACTACGACAAGATATTGAAAGGGCGGCCGGGCCGCGAGGGCCGAGACCGCCACTGTAAACGCACCAAAATTGGGGGCCGAGTACCGCAATTTAAGCAGGGCCGAGACGCGTCTCGGCTCGGCCCTGCACTGTAACGGGGTCAGAGATACCCTTTAACCCATGCTGTGACATCGGCCTTGGAGAGTGTCTTTATCTTCTATATATAGGCACTGGCCTTGTGAAAATTGTTCATCTTTATCACCAGCTGTGGCTCAATTCGAGAGATGTGGTTCGCGCGGCTACCCTCTACAAACATCTGAGTACATCATCTGATATCCATAATCAGGCGAAGGAGGCTGGGGGGGGGGGGGGGGGGGGTTGGGAGCTGTAGCCCCATTTATTTTTTTAAACGGCCATATTCGGGCAAAAAACACCAACGTTCGGACAAAAGCATGTCACATTTGGACAAACTCTTATCGTAATCGGGCTAATTCAAATCATATTCGGGAAAAAAAAATATCGTATTCACTATTCGGGCGAACTCATATCGCATTCGGGCAAAAGCGTGTCATGTTTGGGAAAAGTCATACATTTTGGCAGTTAAATTGTGATAAATTTGTTTTGTTGTGGTTGCTTGTCCGGTGAAAATGAGGAAGATGGTATTCGCCCCCCCCCCACCCCCACCCCCCCCCCCCCCCCACGTTCGGGCAAAAGCATGTCACATTTGGACAAACTCTTATCGTATTCGGGCTAATTCAAATCATATTCGGAAAAAACATATCGTATTCGCGGGCGAACTCATATTGCATTCGGGCAAAAGCGTGTCATGTTTGGGAAAAGTCATACATTTTTGGCAGTTAAATTGTGATAAATTTGTTTTGTTGTGGTTGCTTGTCCGGTGAAAATGAAGAAGATGGTATTCGCCCCCCCCCCCCCCCCCCCCCCGTAAAAAGAATCCTATACGCCCATGTCCACGATCATGATGAGAGTCACAACTGCTGTTTGTCTCAGCTCATCAATCGTAGACATGATTGCATTCGTTATCTGAACATGCTGAATGAATAATGATATTGATCCCCTCAACATGTTTAACCTACACTTTCAATCATGTGTGTACTTGATTCACTTTGTTAGGATTTCACGCTACTCATTTGAAATTTGAATTGATATGTAAACAGTTTGTATTTTGTAAACGTTTACACACCCCGCGTTGTCATTGGCTGTGTTCAATATTGATATGATATTAGTGTATTTAAAGGTAAGACATCCATTCACTTCAACATACTAATACCTTGATATGATAGCATTGCAATGAACGACATAATTATCATTTAAAATACATAAATAATAACCATTATGTAGCCAGAGTTTACTATACGACTCTGTAATGTATAGTGTGCAGTCTATCTAAATTATATGCGCTCTATTTAAAGGCACATTGCCATTATCATTGGTCATCAAGCACAGTGCGAACCCGCACACTTATCATGTGCACCATATCAACTCACTGTGGAGCATACTAGCCCGAGCTGCTCTGCAAGCTTAATAGGCTACAGGGTAATTAACACCCGACACATACCAGTTAATATTTCTGAGTATAGAGCAGGAATGTGGATAAAATGCCTTGTTCAGGCGCTTAAATGCCGGGCAATCGCTCGGTTTTTGAAACTGTCAGAACTGGTATTTACTGCGTATGCCCATCAATGTAATCAGTCAGATATAAATTACTTCTCGGAACGAGCTGAATTTGACCAGGCAATAGTTCATGTAATTAAAAGGAGATAATGGTGTTTGCCTTAATTCAAGGCCCTTGTAAGGTATAATTATATCAGCCTTGACACAAGGTTATTACTTATCAATTATTGACCATTGGGATATGCACAAACACGGCAACATCAAATAATAACAAGGATAAACGAGTCAGGATATTATATTGTATCCCCGTTGTCGATATAAACGGTATTCGGACATATACAAAGACAACGAAGATACAATGTAGGTTTTGTAAAATTCAACATAGTATGTTGTATTTATAAAAAATAAAACAAAATACAACGAATCATTAAATATACAATTTGATTTGATTTTTTTGTTGTTCCATCTCCTATGGTTGTTATAATGCACTCGAGTATACAATAAACGTGCAGAATTTTTGGGAGGGAGGGGGGGGGGGGGGGGGGGGGGGGGTTCTCACAATATTTAAAATATTTTTTTAAATACTGAAAATAGCATGCACTGCCAATAAGAGCAAATATATAGAGTGCCTGATTTATGTGATATTCTAAGTAAAATCACAATTATTTGATACATTGTGTACAAATAACAACATGACTGTCATTTTCGATTGATGGATGTGTATACGTGGATACATTTTAAATAGGGGTAACCTTCATCTAAAAAATGTATAATAGGCCTCAAAAAGTAGGCATGCATGCATGCCCGCTATAATACTGAATGCATAATGGACCTATTCGGTGTGGCGTGTAGCGCCGGGGGTAGATGTTCACCAGCTTAATGGCCCGCTCAGATATCAACGGATAGCGGAAACGTATGCCCAACGAATAGACAATTTGCGAAATTAAATTATCCGGTGATGAAAGTCGTCTCCATTGCTTCATGTACAAAACATAGAAAAACGTACGTCACCGGACAAGGAACGAACAAGAAACGCATAGAACGGATGAAAAATGTAGCTCTCCGTTTGACATACGTTTGCGCAATCCGTTGATATGTGACCAGGCTATAAAGGGATATAGTATAACACATCGTCCAAATCGTCAAAATCCAAGTGGAATTCTAGCGGTTCCCTCATACCTCGTTGTATTGGTATTAACAATAGAGGCATGGGACAGGTTTCGTTTTTTTCTCGAATTTCCCTTTCGTTAAACAGATATTTACGATTGAAGTGTTCAGATGTTAAACTATCCACCGGATAGTCGTAACCGTGTACAAGGGCAGTGCAATGAGTTGGTGAATATCACTTTGTATTTGTGCTCATTACTCGGCCATATATAACGTACTTTTAACTTCAAATTGTTAACACAATACACGGTGGACATATCAGATAACAACAATACACATTGTATCAACCATTCATCAATTTTTGCACATGTCAACAAAGTTTACTAGATACCTTTAATACACTAATCAATGTCTTGTTTAGATGTATCACTCTCTATAATGATATCGGTTATTTTCATTTAAAATGCCGACGGGTATATGGTGGCATGCAACCATTATCATAATGGCTTTCCTCATGAACTACTCCTTTAGTATAATATGAAGTCAATATGCATGATATGGGAATCATGTTTTGCGTTTTCTTGTATTTTGTTCGTCCTAATGTATACTTTAGCACGTCTTAATATTATGTTGGTTTTCTTTATTTTTTCTCGTTTTATTGATGCAGTATATAAAAAGGTTATGTTCAACACGCTTGTGTTTATCGTCGGTTGAGAAAGAGAAAGGACTCATAAGTCACTTTTTGAACTTCAGTGATAACCATGCCGGCTTAAATTTTCGGGAGCCCTGTAAAGACCAACACAAAAAGCTTTCCTTCAAATTTTAATTAGTATTCCGAAAATTACAAAGTAGTATCAACTGAAAATAAGGATTGGAAGAAGTTACCATTCATTTAAATTAAAGGTACCATCTGCTCGAACAGATTATTATATGACCTCATTCATGCAAACACAGCTCGCGATAAGAATAAACTTCCACAACATGTTATACATATCCCTTCGCTAAAAACCTTTAAAGGATACTGAAGTAACATCTGCATATTATATAACTCGTATATCTGTATGATCGGTTAACTGAAATAAGGATTATTATATAACATTATATTTGAGAGCGTTTTAAAGTGTATAGTTTTACATTTTATTGAGCTATATCATACACTGTTTTTACAAAGCTATTCATTAATTTTAAATGTGTAATTGTATTTAGGGAAACATGCATTTATTTGGGCTTCTGCATAAAAGACTACATACAAACACATAGAGGCTCCGAGATGGTAAATGCAAAACTCTACTTAACCGCCTTCTTGCTCTTACCCAATCTACGATGTGATGCATATCTGCTGGCGTCTTAAAATAGTCGTTATGCTATACGCGAATGAAAGGCTGAATGCATAATGTAACGGTTTCGACGGAGACGCCGTTGGGTACATCCATTAGCGCGCCAAAACATTGCCCATACCTCCCTCACTGTGCGATCACTTTTCCCGCGCTTTTACTTTGTTTTTGTTTCTTTTCGTGTGTTTTTGTTTTGCTTCTTAAAGGGATATAGCATTACTGTGTCTGCATCGATCAAACTTCTACTTGCCTCTCGAGTTATTTTCCTCTTACTTACAGAAATATGATGCCAGCAATGTTTTTTTTTCTTCAAATATTATCTTTGTTTTTTTATAAAAAAATAAATAGAACACGGGGGATCAGATCAAATGTGTTTACACGTATGGCATTGCGTCAGTAAAAGCCGCTTTGCATTAACGTTTAGTTCTCGGCAATTTATATCACTCGGTGGATATATTTCATATAACAGAAATACACATTAATTTATGAACCCTTTGCCAGTTGTTGCATAACAATGTAAACGTAGCTACTTGATCACTTTAAAGGGACCTTGTAACATTGTCCAAATCTTCCAAATCCAATTGGAATTATAGCGGTTCCCTCATACCTTGTTGTATTCGTATTAACAATAAAAGCATGGCCGACAGGTTTCGTTTTTTTTTTTTATTTCCCTTTCGTTAAAAATATATTTACGATTGAAGTGTTCAGATGTTAAATTATCCACTGGACCGCGAAAACCGTGTACAAAGTGAGTGCAATGAGTTAGTAAGTATCACTTTGCATTTTTGCCCATTACTCGGCCATATAACGTCCATTTAACTTGAAATTTGAACATAACACCCAGTGGACATATCAAATAACAATTACAGTATATCAACCACTCATCGCTTTTTGCACATGACTTGTCAACAAAGTTACTAGATCCCTTTAATGTTTAAGCTCTGGGTCCAATATGAAATGCATACGTTCACTATAGATTTCCATTGGGACGAAAATGGCGCCAGAAGAACTACCTAATGTAAATACACACAAAACTGAGTGATATCCTATATGCAATGCATAGCCATGTGCTGTAAACATCGGAACAGGTTAACCCGTTCCCTTCAAGATGCTAGAATCCCCATATATTTTGTCCAGTATAGCACACAGGGATCCCGGCCGTTGTCAAGGGGTGAAACAAATTAATTCACATGATTGAGTTAATACTAAATGCACACTAGGAGCCACCAACCGTATACCAACATGGATATGATAACGCGGGTCTACACGACGCATTTGTGTAGATAAGCCTGACAAAATTTAACAAAAATTTAACAAAAATATATGACGATTGCCCGGCATACATTTCTTCTAGATTAGTTTTAATAACAAACTAGCATCCTTTTTTTCTTCTTCCAAAATCTTGTAAACATTCAATATCATTCCATTGCATGCGATTTACTTGAAATCTATCTGCGAGAACTCTATAGATTATCTCGAGAAAATAGCGTATATTTTGTATTGATTATAAAGATTCGTTTTGTCCTCAAGAAAACAAAAACTATAATGTCTTCATAGTCATCCCTATGAAAACATCTTCGATATAACACGATGTATATCATCATGAAACATTATCCCCGTTATAATTAAATCCTTCTACTTGAAACTGAGGTATTTGAGGGATTTTTAGAGAGAGAACAAAAACAAATAAAGAAAGGGGAACTGGCGATTACCCGGCATGCATTCTTCCAGATTCGTTTCAATAACATACAAGCGTCCTTGTTTTCTTCTTCCAAAATCAAGTTAATGTTAAATTATGGTAAACAATAAATATCATTCCATTTCATGAGATTTATTTGAAATCCCTCTGCCAGAACTCTATAGATTATCTAGAGGAAATACAGATTCATTATTTCCTCAAGAAAAAACAGAAACTATAATGTCTTCGTAGTAATCAAACATATTACTATCGACATCGTTAAATATAAATCCACGTACTTAAAACTGAGGTAAAAGAAATAAATAACATTGTAATACAAAATAAAAAAATGCGGTGACAGCGTAATACAGAGGATTCACTCAACTTGAGATGTGAAGATTATCAGTCTGACGGGTGTATTTGCGAACACAATCTCGTGAAATTGTTGAGGGATAAAATACGGCATTTTAAAGGGATACTAGTTATGGTCAAGAATTTGAGTAACCAAAACTTGCACCATATCATTACAAAATAATAATTATAAACTCCACCATGCCCGAAAGGTAAAACTAACTTACAAATTGTGAACATGTGTAGGCATTATTTGTATATTTTTTAATAAAATAAAAAAATTCAGTAAATGTGGGTCCCACGTTTATATCAGTTTGTTATATTTATTGATATTACAGCTGTTTCTCAACCGATTTTGATCAAATAAATTTTATTTTATCATTAAAATGATGTGCTCTTCCAAGTATTACACTTAGTTTTGCATTACTTCACATATACATTATTTCCCGAAGCGCACTCTTAAACAAAACTGCACTATCAGTTGTGTGTATACGCCCTGATAGTGATACATATTAACTATGCTCACATAGTTGATAAAGGGTTTATAAACTGTGTTTTTAATACTGTGATCTTATTATTTTGTCACACTGAGCGAGTTGTACTAAAATACATCTTAAATTAACTAATTTGGCCAAGTAATGTTTTATCTCTCATTTTGTTAATACCTATTTTAACAGCATTTTGAGGACTCTTCACCAAGTTACTAGATCCCTTTAAATTACGAAACGATAAAATAAAAACGGTGTGGAAATGGGTGCGGGGGCAAAGGGAGCCTCGGGAATGGGGTTATCTATCGGCATATAGAGAGGGGTCTCAGTTACCATGGTTACGATGCAGGATGCATAATGCATGGGATGTTAATGGAAGAGAGTTGGATCCCTCTAGTCCGAGTACCATGCTTGACTCAAGTAACATAATACACATACATTATTCGCAATAGAATCAGCTCTATCAAACAGTTCCTTAAATATTGGCATGCTGGGGGACGCAACACCCGTCCGCCCGAGGATCGCCATTTTGAACTAATAATAATACTACTAAACAGTTGTCTATAGCGCATATCACACCAAGTTTAAGGTCTCTATGCGCATATAAAGAAGGAAACATATAAGAAGGGGATAGGATGAATACAGAGATTGATACGGAGAAGGAAAAGAAGAAAGAATGCTAACACAAGTGACAAATGTAAATGAAAGAAAACCAAAAACCAAAAACATATACATATCATTTAAAAAAAAAGTGTGTTTTTAGATTGGTCCTAAACTTTTCAATAGTCAGATAGTAGGCTAGTATGTTTGTACACTACTTTTCACTGCACCAGCGTGCATTATATTACGCAACGAGCGTAGCGTGTTTGAAAGATGGCACCGCGCATTTGATTCATAAATCAAAACCACTTTTAACATTATATTTATTTAATTGAAACGTAGTCAAAAAACAAGACAGGACACCTGAGAAAGGTGTATGTATACATATGGAGATTAGACGGGCGGGGCAAGTTGCGATTCTATCCCCGGGGGTGGGGTTATTATAACTAAGTCTGATAGCATTAATTGCGCCCACCGCGGGAGTTGAAAGAGGATAGTAATCGAAGCTCGGGAGGGATGAGTTCCGTATTAAAGTAGATGGGATACGTACACCATATTGGGAACGCCTCGCACACGGTGCGTAATGCACATATATAATATGATGACGTCATAATGAAGGTAAATTGAGCATTCCCATTGGTTGATTACCGATGCTTAATCCGGTATAATCAATGGTAAAGTTATAATACATATGTATTATAACTTTTCAGTATGTACAAACTGACCATAGAGAGCCGAACGAGCTGCGCAGGGGATTGCCTTGGAGTGCGTAATGTGCTCTTGTGCGCTTGTTCTTGAATGGGGAAAATGCGCAGAGCGCGCAATTATTTATAATACGCGCTGGCACTTAACACATTACGCAGGGCCGACAATGGCTGGAGAGAACACTCACAATTTGAGCAAGGTCAATTTGGGTTTATCAACATGATAACCATATCAGTTCCTCAAAATAATCATATTATATAACAAATAGTACATGCTTCTTGTCGTTAAATATTCCACAATAGACACCTCTACATTTTTAATTTCTCTCGTGCGATTATATTGCACTCGGCCTGCGGCCTCGATGCAATATAATCGCTCTCGAGAAATTAAAAATGTATCGTTGTCTATTCTGGTATATTTAACTCCAAACCATGCACTATTTGTATAATATAGGCTCAGTGATATATGCAGTGCGCAGCGGCACAAACTAGCCTATATTATTATATTAGGCGCTATATATTAAATTGAGTATAATTATTATTATTATTAATATTATTATTATGTAGTTCAAAATAGCGAACCGTTGTGTTATCATCTCCACACTCCTGACGCTTGGCAATATTTAATTAATGCGTAGTCAAAATACAATCGAAATGATCAATGGACATGATAAAAAGGTGTTTATAATATTATGTGTAGGCTTCAAGATGGAGAATGGACAGGCGTGGCTAGTGGCGATTCTATCCACCGGGGATGGGGACATCGGTGACATTACGCACCGTGTGCAAGGCTTTCGAAAGATGGCACCGCGCATCTGATTTACGAATTACGAAACCAACTCACATTTAATTCTTTCGTTCGTGTTTCCTTTATATATATATATCAAGATTTAAGTTCCTTATTCGCTCGACGGCAAGACACATGATGAAACGTGTACGTACATGTTTAGGCTTTAAAACGTAAGATGGAGATTAGAAAGGCGGGGCAGAGTTGCGATTCTACCCCCGTGGGTGGGGTTATAACTAAGTCTGATAGCATTAGTGCGCCCCCCGCGGGGTTTGAAAGAGGATAATAATCGAAGATCGAGAGGGATGCGATCCTTATTAAAAGAATGATGCAGCCACTGTGCGTGCCATGGGGTAGATTGCATAGGTACTGCATAATCTATGAGCGGGTCGCGTGCTTGTAAACCAATTGCCTATACAGGAACCTGGTGGGTCCTGTATTAATCTAGTTGAGAACATGTTAACCCATTGCCAACAGGAACCTGGTGGATTCTGAATGAAATTTATTTCAAAATCTAGTAGGGAACATGTTAATAAGAGATATGGTATGCAGGTGCAGTATAGCACTTACTATACCATGAATGACGTCACGTATAGCACATTTTTCTCCATGGGCTTTACTAAGTTTGGTCACATGACGCTATGTAGACCAATCACTGAACAGGATTTCATTAATGAAGGATATAATATGTACTGCGTATTATGCTAAAGATGCAAGTTACTGGACCCCTTCAACCATCGACTACAGTGTAAAGTTCCAATAAGTATTATATATTCATTAATAAATTGTTGCAGTGTTTCTCCTTTTTTTCTCAAAGCAATGAACGTCAACTTAGAAATTTCAAATTTAGAGTAAAAACACAAGTGAATTGCATGAAGCAATGTAATACCTTTCAAATGACAACAGTGCTTATTGCAGTTAACTTAAATGTATATCACAATTTATTTGCGCTCTAACAATCTAGCTACATCACGGCCACATATATAGTCAGCAAAACCCAACTCGTTATGGGTTGCCCTTTAATATTATGACGTTATACTATCGCTCCTGAGTTAACAACAAACGGAAGAGAAAGACTGATCTTTCGGTCTAGACAACATAGTGCTTATCTTGTGGAGATATGAACGTGTTGAATGTATTCTAACAGTTCTTCGTTGATGTTCAAATGATTCTCAATATTATTTTCTCCAAACTTCACAGATACAGATGCGAATTTGGATGCGAACAAAAGGTTTGTGTCACGGAAATTACCCCCCCCCCCCCCAAAAAAAAAAAAAAAAATAATAATAATAAAAAAAAATAATAATAAATAAAAATAAAAATAAAATGAAATTTTCCTAGCAATGCCACAACTCTTTAGCTGATTAACTGTACACAAACTATAATGTAAGAACACTTCGACACTGATTCTTATTAAAGGGATAATAGTAACATGGTCAACATCCACATAATTTACTCAATAAATAAAACAAATACTAATATATTCATTTATATAGCGCTTAATACAATGTTTATAAAGCGGTTCTCATATACCTCGTTATATTCGTACTACCAATAGAGGTATGTGCATGGAACATGGTTTGGTTTCCCAAATGTATCTATATGTCGTTTCAAAGATATGTACAGTATACTTGACGCATGGACCCTACCACGGGCGTCGATCTGTCATTGATACCCGTTCATCAGGGGGGGGGGGGGGGGGGTGATCTATTCATTCATCCCCCTGATGAATAGGTATTACGTAAGTATCGACGCCCATGGACCCTACTATTCAGTAGGGTCCATGATTGAAGTGTTTGAAATTCGAACATCTCTACGGGAGAAGTTAAACTGGGTAAAAAGTCAGATCAACAAGTTAGTAAATATCGCTTTGAATTTTAGCATGGAATTTTTCGCGCATCACTCAGTGGGCATAATAATCAAACCACAGAAATACGAATGTCATCAACCCTTCGTCAGTTTTTTGACTAATTTCAGTCAACACAGTTACTAGATCCCTTTAATCCTTTATAACGCTGTCGGCATGAGCAGGTGTTCTCATATCAAGTCGCGAGATAGATCACAGACCGACATTATCAAAATTGTAACTCTCACCTCCTTCATCATGTGACTGTCATGTGACTGAGACTGATAGGCCGAATTATCTCCCGCAAATATCACCTGTTCTCATTATTAAAAAAAAACATGATTCTGTCAAAATATTTTAATTTTCTGATCAGTGGTCACGTGGCGTGGTTGGACTGATAGCCTGTATAGGGGATATAGGCACACAGATCATGTTTTGTGTCGTTTTGTTTAAGCATTACCCGTTATATTTGTTATCGATTTCTGTCAAAAACATTGGAGGGAATTAGTGCCCCTGTGGTGCCCCCCCCCCCCCCCCCCCCCCTCCCCACCCCACGCAGTTGCCAGACTGAAGCGGGCACACAGTTTATGTATTTTATTATTTCTTAAGGATGTCCCCTTTATGTTTTTTTTATCATTTTGGGGGGTAAAATTATTGTTGGCACCCCACCTCCCTTGTACAGAAATTAGGCCACTGTGTTTCACCTGTTACCACTAAACCATAAAACATTGTACTGTCAACATATTTCAATTGCATAATGCTCATCCTGTAAATCTATCCCGATTATTGATTTGTCAAAAATATGGGGGAGGCATCTGATCCCCGCCCCCCCCCCCCCCCTCCTCTGTCGTTTTTACGTGCTTTTACATGCTTATAAGTTATAGGCTAAATAATGCTCCGAAAATAGCACCTGTTACGAACCCCCAAAAAACATGATAAATGTGCTGTCAAAAATATATTTGAATTTCTTAATACTCATCCCGTAGATCTATCCACGCACTTTTATAATACGAACTCTTCTTCATCAAACTTGTTTGATAAAAATCATAGTTATTTGTTTTTATGACAATATTATTATCATAAATAAATCCTGTATTAATGTGCGTAACGGGAGAACTGACAATACTCGCTTTACATATATTTCAACCGTAGACTCTAATCCCAATTCCCCATTTTTTTTTTTTTTATAGATTATTGGATTGTCACATGTTCAGTGAAGATCTTATACATTCGTTATAAACAGCGGTATTTCAGATATTTTAAAATATAGAATGCCGTTTTTGTTTCTATTAATTTGTCTCCCTAAAATACATTTTCCATCTTCAATATATCTGTTTGGTATTGATAGTATTGTATGGTATTGACTAGAACAGCAATATAAATGTCATCAATTTGGCTTGTTAATTCCGAGTATGAAACCGGAATTAATGTGATGTCGAGACAGCTCGTGTACCACATGAAATACATTACACTCTAAATTACAGGGATTTAAAATCTAAATCGTAGCTTGGATTAAAACAAATATAAATACACTTAGATTATTTGTAAATCTATGGAGACTTAAAAAGTCGCGCGAAAGCAATTGTTAATCGAAGGCCAAGGTGTGATTTTCAATCCATCAAAGGATTGGAAAATAACGCCAGGTTATCGGAGATTTGACGAATGAGAACAGAGATATTTCTCACGTGACCTACTGCGGTATTCTGAAGCTCAGTTTTCTTAGTTTTATACTCATGAATATTCATAACTAGGATTACGGTTTTGGTTAGAGTTAAGGATATGATTACAATGAGACCACTCTTTCCATCATCGATTTACGTAGCGTAGTGGTCACGCTGTGGACCTCCACGCTCGGTGTCACGGGTTCGAATCCTCTCTTAGTCTTCTATTTTTTCTTTTGCCATGATAATTGGTGAGTAGCGCTTTATTTAGTAAATGTATCATGCACAGTAAACTAAAAACTGAAAATTGTGGCCTGCATCACTGATTATGAATAATTCATTAGGATGCCATGAACTCGCCTGGGGCCTAATAAGATTAACATAAAACAAATCCAAAAGGGCTTCATTTTTAATCTATCTGGATTAATATTTTTAAAATCCAACAAAAGATTTATTTTAAATCATGATCGGCTGGTCCCTAACCACAGCCGAAGAAAGATTTAAAAGTAAATCTAATAGATTTAATTTTAAATCCTTGTAATTTAGAGTGTATGCTGCGTACAAATCGTTTATCCAGATAGCTCGGTATACGAGTATGAAAAGGTTATACTAGGTACCTGGCCGGAATACATTCTGTGGAAATGATTGATGCGCTTGTTATCAGGAAGACAATGTACAATGTAGATTTGATAACAGGCGTAGCTACGAAGGGGGGGGGGGGGGGTGGGGGGATGGGGGCATCAGCCCCCCCCCCCCCCCCCCCCGCTTAGTTTACAAAATCAATACAAACAAACATAAGGGGGAATCCTTTAAAAATAAGGAAATACATTGAGTGTGCCCCCTTCTAACAATTCGCGTACCCCCTCCCCTCCCCCCCCCCCCCGCCCCCTCAAATCAGTCCGACCACGCTACGCCGTTATCGGTTAGTGCCAGAAATATAAAGAGCTATAGATCATTTTAGTGCTCTGTAAACAAAAAAAAATCAGTATCACACCCTAAAAATGTTTTTGTACGGTTTATGGTCATGGTCATGGTCATGGTCATTATAAGTCATGGTTTAAAAACAAAATACAAATACATGTAAACAAATGTAGAGTGCCCCCAAATAAATTGGGGCGCGCCAAGGCCACAATAAGTCACAGGCCTTGCCACACATTCATTATTATCTCGTATTATCTTCATGTTCACCTGTTATCAAACATGACATTTACCATTGTCAGGGAATACGATTCTTGTACAAATGAAATAGATGAACCTTTATCCATTCTATGGGCGTATATAAGACCCACGCAATTGAAGGGCTAACCCGGCCGCGAATTGTGTTTGTTTTTCGCGCATGTTTCATTTCAACGATTTTATTTTCTGCAATTAATATACAAGGTACAACAAAAATGGGTAATAATATAAAACACAAATTATATGCATTTCAATGACAGTATGCAAACAATACATAATATAGAACAAAGATGCTTATAAATGAGTTAAAGGAAATATGCTGGGTCAATACGTGTATAAACGAAGAAAGCAAAAGGTCGCCGTTATAAGCAGAAGCTTGAGCGGACGGTCAACCGTGCTAAAATATAATGAGTTATAAATTATGGCAAATATTTTATGAATTATTCATAAGGCGAGATGTAGGACAGACATGTCCTACTTTGGTGAAAAAACTGTGCATGATACATTTGCTAAATGAACCTCTTCTCATTTATTTAATGGCAAACAAAAATAATAAGAGTCCTAACAGAGGACTCAAACCCGTGATACCAAGTGCCGAAACCCACAACGTGACCAATATGCCACGTGAATCGCCACTCGATCGTAGGTAGGCAATGGTCATTGTACACATAACACTCAAACTAACCTAAACCCTATATTCCTAGTTATGAATATTCATGACTAGCCCTTGACCTACATCGCTGCTTATGAATAATTAATTATGGATTTACTCATGTGCGGAACATAACATATAGGGACCCAGCTCTTTTATTAAACGAACCTAACATTCCAGTTTTCAAGATTTCAAAGAGAGGGGGGAGGGGGGGAGGGGGGAGGGGGAGGGGGGGGGGGGGGGGAGGGAGGGCGGTTGTCCCTTAGCCAAATCGCTGAGAGTAGTGCATGGTGCAGCAAATGGAGTAGTGCCGGGGGCACGTGCCCCCAATGATTAGGAAGAAAAAGACGGTACAAAACATAATAAAGGTTACAAAAATTGTTTAAAGAAGAAATACATACGGTGCGCCCCCATAATAATGTATCCCCCCCCCCCCCCCCCCCCCCCCCCCACCCGATCAGTCCAATTACAATTAGACACTGGTTCAGCTGCGCAATTAATCATTTTGATCCTCGCAATCATGTGAATATTGTTATTCTATCTCTTCAGACTTCACATGAGGCAAAAGGCGGGGGCTAGATTACAGAGTTAAAGGGGTAGTTCAGTTTTGGTATAGAGGGCGCTGCACACAATAATTATTTTGTGAGATAATGAACAACTGAGTGTAACATTTGAAAGAGCATACAATTTTAAAGGCAGAATAAACTTTATTTTATCAAAATCGGTTAAGAAACGGCTGAAATATCAATATATTTATCCGATGAGAATAAATCTGGGGCCCAGATTTATTCGATGATTTAAAAATTTTTTTTTAAATGCTTACACTTTTTCAAAAAATTTCAAGAGGTTTTTTTTTTCTTTTTTTTTTCTTTTTAAATTATAACAGGCTTTTTATTTAGTCGTTTGTAATTTTCTATACCTTTCGAGCATGGGGGATTTATAACTATTAGTTTGTAATGTTATTGTGCAGGTTTTGGTTACTAAAGCTCAGCCTTACCAAAACTGTACTACCCCTTTAAAGGAGGGGTTCGGACGATTTCCAGCATTTACCAATCAAAGAAGCAATATTTTTTCAACGTATTGCCTTTGTCCCGACGAAAAAAGACCAACTGGATCATTCACAATCACTTTTGGACTAAATAAGGTAACAGTTCTTGATCGAATCTGCCGCCAGTGGGATCTATCCCAGCATGCAATTTTCGTGACGTCGATGCCTCACTTTGCTGCCAATACAAAGCAAAGTGAGGCTGGCGCGTCACGCGACTACGTGATAAAAATCGGGAGCGTACAGAAAATAGACGATGAATATCAAAAATTGCAGACACAAAACAATCGAGTATAAATCATCCTGATAGGATATTTTTTTTATAAAAATATATTACCAATGAGTAATTTTGTTAGATTCTGGTACATTAATTTTGAAATCGTCCGAACCATCCCTTTAAGCAGGACAGAAAATATAGCGAGCATGGAAATCTTCGTTCATCTCATCTCATTCCATCGATCGTATACTAAACTTGATCTTAATTTATTCATGCGTTCTACTTGCGTACGAATATTGTTTTTATAATACAAACACCATGGTACAAAAAGTTAAAGTTAAAGTCCTTCCCGTGCCAATGTTGGCACATAAGGCGGCGCCTATCTCCGATTCATTTGCCCTAGGCCACACGTCTACTAAATGTAGCGATATCTACAGAGAGGGGCCAGTCCTCTGGTAACTCGTGTGATTAACTTTGCCATGTACAAAGTAAATGCAATGCATTAGTGAATATGCATTTTGCTCATATCTCAGCCAAAAAACATCAAATTAGGGTGAAATTTTCACACATTACTTTGTGGACATATCAGATCACACCAATACACATTTTATTAAGCACTAATCACTTTTTGCACTTGTCAACAAAGTTACTAGATCCCTTTAATCAAAGTGTGAGCTTACAGTACATTAAAAGGGGACGCGAGAAGCATCAGAGATTCCGTGTATTTCGCAAACTTATATCATAATGGCTTACTATAAATCATGATAAAATCTAATCGGCGCGTTATACTATACACTAATGGAAACGGGTATGCATACTAGAAGCTTTCATTAGAATGCATGCATTCCACTTAATATACGAAGGCTAATAAATTATGATAAAATAGCGACGTATATGGCGTTTCCACACGTTTGTGAACGGTTTTCTCACTTTCGGAAGGATAGAGAGCGAGTCACGGCGTTTCCCTTTTTTTTTTAGGATTTGGATTGGGGAGAATACATGTAACCCGAGTTGCCATTACATTTTAATGTCATCTAACTTGTACGTGTTATACGTATACTGCCCTAATCTGACAAAAGGAAGCAACTGACAATTGGTAGTTTTCTTGTAAATGAGGATTTGTATGATGATATTTGTGCAGTTACTTCCTTTTGACCTATTCATTTATCATACATGGATTGTCAGGTGACTTTAATTTGTTAACCATTGTGTAGAGCATATCTCAATTACCCTAAAACAAGTAGAAATACTATCCATAAAACTGTCAGTTGCTTCCTTTTGTCCGATAGGCTATACATTATGATAAAATGGCCAAGATGCTTTCAGTCCACACTTTTGTGAAGAAGTTTGGGAAAATACATGAAACCTGTGTAAAAAGCATTCTACATTTATGGTAATGCATTCCACTTCATATAGGGAGGCTATTAATTACGATAAAGTAGCGACGGCAATTCTACACTTTTGTATTATATTTTGTATTACATTTTATGATGCCGAAAAAATGTTAATTGAATTGAATTGAATTGTGAAGAAGTTAGAGAGAATATATCGTGTAACCATTGTGGAAGCATCACATAAAAGGGATCTAGTAACATTGTCAAAATTTTAAAAAATGACCTAGTTAGTACTCTAGCGGTTCTCATATACCTCGGTGTATTCATATTTAATACCGATAGAATGAGCATGGAACAGGTTTACTTTTTTCTGAATATCCCTTTCGTTATATACAGAGTGTATTAAACAAAAAGGTACTTGAAGTTCAAAGGTCAATAATTTCAAAATGATATATTCTCATAATTGTAATCAGGTGTAGATGTAAAGAGTAACTATTCAGCTTTAATGTGATACCTTTCCCGAATCAGCAATGTCACGCATCGCTCAGTTATTATAGTTGTTGAAGGTGACAAGTGCAAAACCAATTTTTTGCAAGGTATGGCTAATTGATGAAATTATGAGAATGTATAATTTGGAACTTCGAGTACCTTTTTGTGTATACACTCTGTAGATATGATAATTTGTATATTGGAACATCTCACTATACAAGTATCCACTATTACATGTATTATAATTATTATCACACTGGGAGACGTAGAGCTGTGTAAACAGTGAGTGCAAAGAGTTAGGAAATAATATCACTTTGCATTTCACTAATTACTCCGTCATAATTATGGCATTCATTTACCATGGAATTTTCACACATCACTCAGTCGACATAATCATATCACAGAAACACACATTTTATTAACTATTTGCCAGATTTTGTTCATTCCAACAAAGTCATCAAATCCCTTTAACGCATTAGACCTTTTTTTCGGAAGGATATGAGTTAATATAAAATAATAATGGCATGTGGATGTAGTCCGCACATGTTCGCTCCCTGGATAGATATATCCGAGTACATTAAAGCTTACATCGCACGCGCAATGCTGTCTATATTGCCCTTGAAACAAAATGGCGTGAATGAATACATTTCTTCTTTTTTGTTCAGTTTGATATGTAAGGCCATAATGTATATCTCCTGTGCAAAACATGTTATAATTATGTTATCAATTATGATAAAACAAGCATGACCGATGTTGCAGTTCGCGCAATTTCGCCTGCTTAATTTCAATGTGATTTCACGCCGCATTCCCAATGGAAATGTATGACGCGGTATAGTGATGCAAAACTAAAATGGGTAAATTTATGAAGGCCTATGTAAAGATGTTGATGAAAAAAGGGGGAACTATGGGGGGAAAATGGAGTTAGTAATATTAGTTTGTGGAAATAGATAATACCTCCTTGGTCTGTGCATACATTTACCTCCCTGACTCTATCAAACGATTGAGCAATTATGATAATTATACGTATACGCGAGTAATGATGCCAATAATACTCCCGAAACCAAAATGGCGCAAATTTATACCGCAAACACGATTTCCGCCCGTTCGAATGTTCCCCGAGCCGCAATACATCAAGGCAATGCATCATTTGCCATTCCTCGATAGCTCGTTTCCGTTATATTTCTCCACCGACTGACTGAAATAAATAAATAAACAAACGAAGACGAATGCGCGAAGATCGATTCGCGAAGAAGCCGCGTCAATCGCAGAATCGAGCTCATTTCCTCAGTCGGCGAGCAATCAGTGGCGAGGCAGGGTTAAAGGGATCGAGTAACATTGTCCTAATCCCCCCCCCCCCCCCCCAAAAAAAAAAAAAAAAATTACTTAGAACTCTAGTGGTTCCCTGACGAAAAACGACCTCAATAAGCTGTCGGTCTTCCACACAAAGAGTCTGAGAAGAATATGTCGCATTTTCTGGCCAAACACCATTTCAAACGAAGCACTTTATGCCCAATGCCATCAGGACAGCATGGAGAACATCATCATGAGAAGAAGGTGGAGATGGATCGGTCATGTAATGAGAAAGAACATAGATGACATCACACGAACAGCCCTCCACTGGACACCAGAAGGCAAAAGAAAGAGGGGACGTCCTAAAAACACTTGGCGAAGAACTGTGGAAGGGGAGATTAAAGACCTGAACCACACATGGGGAACCATCCAAAGACTGGCCCAGGATCGGAAGGAGTGGAAGACTTTTGTTGCTGCCCTATGTGCCAGGAGGCATAATGGGCAGTAAGTAAGTAAGTAAGTACTAGTGGTTCCCTCATAATTTGTTGCCTTTGTATTACCATTAGAAGCGTGGAATAGGCTGTTTGTTTGGTTTTGTTTCCTTTTCGTTAAAAAGATATTTACGATTGACATGATTGAAGTGTTTAGATTGTACTTATCCACTGGAAAGCTATAAACTGTGTCCAAAGTCAGTGCAATGAGTTAATAGCGAATTATCACTTTTCATTGTCGCTTATTACTTGGCCATATTATATACTATTCATTTAACGAGATATCTTCACACACTTTACTCAGTTGACATATTAGAACTGAAGATTGCACATTTTATAAACCAGTCATCACTTTTGGCACATGTACTGATCTCTATGCATGGGGATACTACACCACGGATCGCCATTTTGAACTATAGGCTAGTTTGTGCGCACTGCATAACACTGATCCAGCGTGTATTACGCACAGTACGCAAGGTGTTTGCAAGATGGCGACACGCGTATGATTACGAATCCGAACCAAATTTAACATTTTAACCCAAAGGGCAAAGATGGGGGAGGGGATAAAATGTTTCTCATTACGGGGGGGGGGGGGGGGGGGAGCGGGGGAGCGGGGGAGTGGGGGAGGGGGAATGAGAGGGGTGTCTGGGTTATACTATTATTACAATAACTGTGTTATTGTTTATATAGACCTCAGCCGAAGAGTGCATGTTATTGCACGGGGGTAATGTAATTGCCCTTCCTCGCCCCTTGCCACCTGTCTACGAAGGAGGTAAGCATTATGTGCACCCAAAATAACATATTGAATTCGATAACTAGTCGGCAATGGTCGGGAGTCCAGGACGTGGTAATATAAACATGACCAAATGAGATGTTCTATCAATATAAGATGTACTGTAGTCTGTGCGTTCAGACGTATATGTATGTAATGTATGTCAAGACACCTTTTTTTCTGTTCGTAATCATGTTCTCATCCTTCTTTCTGCTTTGTATCAATATTTTGATTGCTTCATCTTCATCTTCAGCTTCTTCCTCTCCCTCCTCCTCATCCTCCTCTTTCTTCTTCTTCTTTTCTTCCTCCTCTTTTTCCGTCTCCTCCTCTTCCTCTTCCTCCTCTACTCTTAATCCTCTTATTCTTGTTTCTCATCTTCTTATTCTTCGTTTTCCATCCCCTCCTCCTTTCCTTCTTTATCCTCTCCTCCTACTCCTGATCATTTTCATCTTCTTCATCCTTCTCTCCGTCTACTCTTCTCCTTCTTTTCTTCCTCCTCCTCCTCCTCCTCCTCCTCCTCCTCCTCCTCCCCTCCTCCTCCTCCTTTTTTTTCATTTTCCTCATCCTCTTCATCTTTATCCTCCCCTCCTACTCCTTCTCCTCTTCTTCATCTTCCACCGTCTCCTCTTCAATCTTCTTCATCTTCTTCCTCCTCCTTCGTCTAGTCCTTCTTGACAAATTGAAACAATGAGAACACAAATACAAGAAATACATTGAGCGTGCCCCTTCAATAAATAGCGTCCATTCTTCTCATTCATGTTCGTGTTCCAGTATCTTGGGGATAGTCGCTTTAGGAATATAATATCAAGATAGCACATATATAGAAAACATTGCGTTCTTGAAATCTTAAATGTCAGATTAATTCCGACGCCAATCATGGAGTAGACAATAGTGGGTTGAATGCATTGTGAATCGATCGGAATATCGCATAGTGAACGTTATTGTACAGATACGGTACTATGTCGTGGGCAGACTTAGGGTACGTTGACATACATTTGTCTAGTTAATCCTGAAATTCAGCATGTTAATACCACGTATTTCAGCTATTATTTCGGGTTTGCAAGAGAACATTATGGGCTTTTCGCACCTATTGTTGCACTTGTCAACAAAGTTACAAGATCCCTTTAATCTACGTTTACTGCAGTACGATGGGTATTCATGCAAGTGACAGCTGCGATGTAATTAAGTGCGCATCGCACTGGATGGATATGGTTCACTGACACCGTCTGCCAGGATGATGAGCATGCATTAAAGTCATCCATAACTTTGTCAAAAATTCAAACAAAATCACTTAGAGATTTCGCATGTTTATTGTACATGGTATTAACAATATAATGAAATGGGTTTTGAAGTTTGATGATCACCTTATTATTGATAATATGTATGATTGTATGAAAAGCGTTCCAGAACGCTTTGTTATTAATAATAATAATAATAATGAAACACTTTTATATAGCGCATAACACATGGTAAGCACAATTGCATGTCCCTATGCGCTTTTATTATTACCCTTGGTCATCAGGTACAGGTCAAGCCCGCACAATTATCTTGCGCACCATCTCAACTCCCCGGGGAGCATACTAGCCAATGGTAGCCATATGATAGCGCCCAGGTTAATTAACACCCGACCAAGTACCCATTTATACTCTGCATGGGTAGAGAGCAGCAATGTGGATTAAATGCCTTGCTGAAGGGCAAACGGAGTGGGCAGGGGGTTCGAACTCGGGATCTCGAGATCGGAAAGCGCGCGCTCTACCAATCTTGCCACACTACGTCCACGTACACTACGTACACTACGTTAGTGTAATGACTTGTTTGACTTATGGTCACAATTATAATGAAATGGGTGCTGATGTTCGTTTATTTCCTCCGTATTATGGATATACTTATGATTGTATGAAGAGTGTTCCGTAACGCTTTTCAATTGTAATCGAAATCAGTGGGTGTTTGGAACTGACATAAATGTTCACCCTTTTCACAAGGTATATAACAGTGTTCTGTTTCCATACGATAGTGAATATTTTGATTCATCCAGGAAAGAGTTCATAGAAGTGTTCTGTTTTCATAAAACGTTAACACATCACCCAGAAGCATCTTACGATGATATTGGTGTATCAGTATGATCATTGAGGTCTCAAATATCGCTTTGGAGAAAATCTTATGAAGTTTATGGATAACTTTAAAGGGATCTAGTTACTACGGTGGCATGAGAGAAAGACTGACAAAGGGTTGTCGAAATGTGTATTTATGATCTAATTGATGTGTGAAAATTATATGTTAAATTAATGTCATATGGCCGAGAAGTGAGGGGAAATTCAAAGTTTTATATAGTTTACTTATTGTCGATAAATCTGGTCTAAATTATTACATTTACAATGGGTCACAATGGGCCTACGACGGGTCACGACAGGTACACGAAGAAAATTGGGGGATGTTGCGATGTTGTACGACAGTCGTACGAAGAAATGGGTCTCCTGCATGCGACAACAAATCTGTCCTGGCATAAATGTGGAAAACCATAATTTATGCCACGACAGATCCACGACATATTTGTCTTACTGGTGTCGTGATAACATCATACAACATTCGTACGACATTCGTACGAAAAAACGACATGCTCTGAAGGCAAACAAATGCCATCATCGTGGGTTTAATTGTGACCGGGGCTTAAACCATCCCTTTAATATATATATAACACGTGAGGCGTGATAAACGAATAAAGTAAACATTACAGATAATCTCGGAGCCGCAATAGTATCTTCTCGCGTGATAACGATAGCAAACGCGAAAACATTATTAGGTCACAGAGGCTAATGTTTACGGAATGGAGGTGGTGATACGTGCATTGAGAATTGGGCATTGAAAGGGAGACGACAATGCATAACCAACTGTGAATTATACTTTTATAGTTGGCGATTTTATTAACTACACTGTATAGATAGCGTTCACAATCATCTCAAAGTCCTTGATAATGTCACGCCTTCTAATACTTGGTTAGAAGCCAAGTAATCTCACATAACATATCTAAATAGTTATATCATAATACACGTGCATATTATTATCTTAATATACGTACTTATTTAAAAGGTGACATCATTATTATGTAATATCCTACATTTATTTATTATATTTAGTTATTAATGGTATTTATTAATTTTTGAACACGTATGGCAACAAACAAGCTGAATTGCACGTGCTACATAGTTTTTAATTCACATGACCACTGGCGAGGTATCCTTATTTGGTTATTTTTAATGTATTGTATATAATTGTCGTTGTATTCGATTATGCAATTTAAGGGTGGATCGAAATAGGGCCTTGTAATGCATTTTAAATTTGATATACAAAACAAAAACAAAATCTATATTCAAAACAGAAACAAAATCTATATTCAAAACAAAAACAAAATCTTGCAAGGAGGCTAGTGTAAAGCCAATTAATAATCGATCTCGATTGAGTGCGCGTCATCCTGAGATGTCGTGCGATTCGCGCTGACACGCGACGCTCGCCGTCAATCGTTCGTGTGCATCGCGACAAAAGGGCGACGCGACAGGGACGACATTCGCCCCGTCAGGAAAATTAAGACTAATCGGGGCAAACATGCGGAAACGATCGGGAATATATTGCCCTTTTCCCGATCGCCTCGTAGTCGTAGATCTATCTATCGTCGAGCGAAGGGCGAAGGTCTTTCTATTATGTCCCACTATTCCACATTTTCCCCTGTAAAGACAATCTTCCTCATACCACCACCCCTACTCAATGAACACATTAATATGTATGTGTGTGACATTTGTACAGACTGAAATAATTGTCTGTGTGCCGTTATGTTGTTTATTCGATTGTTTGATTGTGCGTTTGTTCGTGTGTTTTTGTTGTATGTTTGTCTGTTAGCGTGTCCGTAGGTGTGTTTTATTTTAATTGTTTGTATGTGTGTCCGTGTATGTAATCATGCATGTGTATGTGTATGTGTGTCCGTTTGCTTGTGTTTTGTTTGTATGTTTGTTTGTGCTTGCATGTCTGTCTGGCTGTGTGCTTGTTTCTTTTTAAGTAAGTGTATTTGTTTGTTTGTTTGTAAGTTTGTTTGTGTTGATACGACCACGTCGTGCAGTTAATAAACTAGAATGCTAAGTGGAAACTATTGAAATTACTATGAATATAGTAAACGATCCACTATGATATGAATACTGCCAGCTTGTATAATCTATGGACATGAAAGAGAATAGTTGTACTATGCGATATAATGACATTTGCATACGTTATAAGCATATTGTGACCTACATTTTGGTTGAATGTGTTTGTTGTATTTGGTATGAAGGTAAATATCATAGTAAGGAAAAAGGTTCCGGAAGAAAACCTAGTCGAGGGTTACAAATCATCAAGCAATACCCTAGATTCCCAGAAAACATTCAACACCCATTTCCTGCGCGCAAAGGTTTTACTTCAAACGTAAAGCTTTCAACAAATTATATAATTCAAACACATTGTGTCCATAGACAAAGTCACATTTAAAAAAAAAGAAAAAGGGTCAAAACGGAGTGAATAGATACATACGATTGTTGTATTACAAGCACGCATACAATGCCACTTCCCTTTAAAATTCTAATGATAATAATAGTATGCGTGTAACACGAGGGTTCGGCATTATTGGAGCCCAAGAAAACAAAAGTGTGTAATTTGTTTTTAAAAATGGTCTAAATCATGTAAATACAGCATATCAAATGGTGTGCTGAAAACGGGTGCGACGTAAAAGGGAGCTCAAAATAAAGGATGAAGACTTGCCCTATAATATGTCTTTTGTTTGTCCGGTCTTCAATAACGATGCCACAAATCCTATTAAAGAAAGAGCAATAATGCAGAACGGAACGCGTGAGTGCACGCCATGTTTTGTGTTTATATTCACGATCGATACTAATCGTCGGAATCGATCGATCGTCTCGTCTTTTATTGGGGACGCTCGACGTCTACAAGAATGGTCGAAAGAGTTTGTTATTGTTTTTGTTTAGTGTGTTGTTATTGTCCAAACCAGTCTGGTTGCTGAAGGTCGCATGTATGCAGACATTAACGATGTAGTCTAGTTGAATTCAGACGGCGCGAATATCTGGGGGAGGGGGCATAACGCAGGCGTCTTTTGTTATATTTGATTCTATTTTTATTTGACAGAAAAACAAATCGAACGAAACGGTGACGTCATAATATATTTTAGAAATTGTATATTATGCAGATGTGTCACTTTCGTAAATTATTAATATGCTTAGATATATTTGAATAAATCAAGTTGTTATTATTTTGAGGAAAAAAAAAAGTATCTGACTTAAAAACGATCGATCATGATTCCTTGCGGATATGTGGTCGATCACAACTAGTGGTTGTGGGTTTACGTGTTTGTTTTTTTCTTGCACAGAGTGACATGTATGACTTTTAATACGGCCACATAGACATTTGTGACAAATTGTCTTTCGAAAATGTGTGCTCTATAATTATATAGATCAAATTATTCTGTGACTTACATGCAAATTCGAATCACTCATCTTATATATAGCCTGTTATTGCTCAGACCGTAGTTATTACACATGAAAATAAATATGTTAAACCAAGATTCCCTACGACTCTGAGAGTTGTGGGACATTACTCTGGTCAATAAGTATAATTTATATTGGAATAATTAAATGAATAAATAACATAACATAAAATAAATCGGTTACTACCATGGTTACCAGTTATTCGAGGCAACCCGTTTTGAAGGTACGAATGCCTTTTAGAATAAAAGCTATTCAATATAATTATCTGGTTAATCACCTCCAAGATCAGACAGTATGGGGCAATACAAGGAAATCGTTGAATAAAAATCGCCAAAAGCATGCGGAAACGAGAAATTATGAATAGGCCATGTTAAATATGTGTATTAACTCCCTCCCCAGTGGCGTTGCGCCAAGGGGGGGGGGGGGGGGGGGGGGGTTAACAACAAATAATAAGCCTTATTTTTTAAAAAAGAAAATAGATATAAGGTGTGCCTAAAAATTAGTCCGACCATGCACGCTACGCCACTACCCTTCCCCAAACCTGACCGAGTACACTGACCGAACAGAACCAGCACAATAAACATGACTGTCAGCTACGCCACTACCCTTCCCCAAACCTCACCGAGTACACTGACCGAACAGAACCAGCACAATAAACATGACTGTCTGCTACGCCACTACCCTTCCCCAAACCTCACCGAGTACACTGACCGAACAGAACCAGCACAATAAACATGTCAGCGTGTCTCTGCTATAACCTGGCTAATTTGCAGGCAATCTCTCGCTCGAGACGACCTAAATCATTGCGCCCCATTAATTGGCAATTAAGCCTGGTAATCAATCGTGTAGTGGCATCTTGATGTCATGCCAAATGTATCACACCCAACTACTCAATATGTTGTCTTCAATTGTTTATGTGTAGTCTTTTATCTAGATGTGCTGTTGGCCCTTTTTGAAAAGAAAAAAAAAACGATATGTGAGTAAAGCAGGTAGGTATCATTATATCATATACAAAAAAGGTAATTAAAACATACTGCAGCTATACGTTATTACAAAATAATGATACAATTTGAAAAGATGTTCGCTTAAACAATCATTATGAAGATGTTTTTTTTAAAGAATGAATAACACGCAATTAACAATACATAATTATTATCAAATACCATTTAAATTCTTCTTCAAAACTAAATCATTAATTGGCAATTGAAGATGGCAATCCTGTAATGGCATCTTAATTACATGCCTAATCTATCACACCTAATTCAATATTTGTTTTCAATTATTTCGTTGAGTGTAGACTGCAATCAAGAGGGACAATATATATTGTTTATCTTATTGTTGTTATCTCGAAAATCTGAGTCGAACAAGTAAACCATTCAAAAACTAATCGTGTGCAAATATAACTCAATTAGTTTAAACAAAATTATTACAATTGTTTAATTCCAGTTTAGAACGATCGATTTAAAATAGGTGTTTAATTATTTATGTATATCATCAATTGCATGCAATAGTCATTTACCATTGAAATATACAATTACCCTAGTTTAGATAGTCTCCTTCAAAAGGACGGCGGATAAAATAAATAATTAATTGGCAATTAAGGAAGGCAATCTAGTAATGGCACTTTAATGACGTGCCTAATCTATCACACACAATTCGATATGCTGTCTTAAATATTTTGTTGAGTGTAGACCACCATCAATAGGCGCAACAAGTAAAGCTTATGGTTTTTATATCGAAAAAGTGAGTCGAGCTAGTATCAATATTCTAAAAGAAAGAAGTTGCAAACATTACTTAATTAGCTTTTAATAATGCATTACACGTTTTATAGAGAATGTTGTTGAAACGATTATATTTAAACAATTAATATCTAGTATACGTATAATGTTGATTAATGTGTGTATGTATTATCAATTGCATGCAGTTGTCATTTACCATTTAAATAAGCGATTACCCTAGTTAAGATCGTCTCCTTCAAAAGGGCGACGGAGAAAATAAATCATTAATTGGCAATTAAAGAAGTCAATCTAGTAATGGCAGTAATGTCATTTTAATGGCATGCCTAATCTATCACACACAATTCAATCTGCTGTATTAATGTAGTTTGTTGAAGTTGAGTTTTGCTAAAGAGAGTACAATTTTGGTCAAACTGAATTTTAGTAATCAAAACCTGCATTATTACATTACAAACTAATAGTTATAACTCCATCATGCTCAAAATGAATACAAAATTACAAACGACTAAGTAAAAAGCCTGTTATCATTACAAAAAAAGAGCCGTTAAAACTCAAGAGGGCGCTCTCTAAAAAGTCATTGGTTTCAAACATTTTAAATAAAATATTGTGCATGTGATGTTCTGTTGAAATAGTGATTAGATAGAGAGATAATCAACAACTATTTACAAACACCTTTTGTAAATTTTTGAAAAGAAGAAGCATTTTTTAAAACGGCTGGTTCAAAATTATCGAATAAAAAATGGGGCCCCACATTTATTACAAATGGTTATGTTTATGGATATTTCAGCCGTTTCTGAACCGATTTTGATCAAATAAAGTTAATTCTGTCATTAAAATTGTATGCTCTTTTAATTTTGACACTCAGTTTTTCATTATCTCACAAACAAATATTCTGTGTAGCTCCCTCTATACCAAAACTCAACTATCCCTTTAACGCGTATTGTTTTTATTTCGAAAATGTGTCAAGCAAGTAACACTATTATAAAAAGTAATACATTGCAAACATAACGTAATGACATGATGACTGGCCCTGTCATATAACATGTACTTTTTAAACTTTATTCTAGGACGGAATCATAAATAATAATATAATATACTCGATTAATATAGCGCCTGATATGATTGATAATCATCTATGAGCACTTTACAATGATATTATTACCCCGGTCATAGGATACAATGCAAACCTGCACACATTGGGTGCATCATCTCCACTCACTGGGGAACATTCCTTCCAAGCGGCTCATGGGCATTGAGAAGATCCTTCACATAAAGGCTTTCACCTCCTACCGGGTCCCCATTTATACACCTGGGTAGAGAGCAGCAATTGTGGATAAATTGTCTTGCTGAAGGACAAACGGGGTGGGCAGGGTTCGAACTCGGGATCTCATGATCGGAAAGCGCGCGCTCTACCAATCTTGCCACACCACATCCTCTGCCCTGCCTACGAGACATGCTAGAAATATAATCGCTGATTCGCTATAATTACAAAATGTGGATAACAATTAACATTTCAAAATACGCTCGTTGTTTACAATAGTTTGCGACCCTGGCCGTGATTGGTTTTATCGAGTCATGTGCAAGCGATAGATGAGAACCATTATATTAAACGACTATGTTTAGAAAGTGTCTCGCCCTTCGGCGACGCAGGTTAGACACTCTGGATACTCAATGCCATATCATGTATACTTCCGACGAAAGAATATTAATTATTGAAGTAACATCGTCTGACTGTAATCCTAATGTTTCATAATTTTTATGTTTTGTTTTTTATCGAGGCATTTCATTTACAAGCGATAAAATGTGAACCATTTTTCCAGGTCGGGTATGATTATAATTATTATAATGATATTTCAGACCTTCATACATAAGACAAAAAACATTGAACGCTCAGCGCAATACTGCAGGGAGACGGGAGTAATCGAGACACAGTGTGAACACACTGTGCATCTGTGTGGACCGTTTTAAATTTTAGCTTGTTATCAGTGTCGAAACACACCACACAGTTAACACACCGCAGGTGTGAATACACTGTATATAATATGTAAAATACACAGTGTGCTAAACAGTGTATTCCATAGTGAGCTCACATGCAGTGTGTCCACGCAGTTTTCACCCTGGGTTCACACTATTTGTAAACAATGTTCACAGTATGTTCACACTGCCGTCGACAGTGTGAAACAGTGTATTCACACTGGTACACACTGTGTTCACACTGGTACACACTGTGTTTACACCGGTACACACTGTGTTCAAACTGGCACACACTGTGTTATTCCTGCTATAGGGCAACATTCTTTTATGTACAACGGATCATAACAAACCCCGATTGGTTATGCTACCATAATAAAGTACCGTATTAATGTGGTGGATGCAACTATAACATATTACATAGGTTTATTTTTAGTTCCGATCGTGTAGTTATTCTAATCGAGTCATTACCAAGCGCCAATTGAGGACCCACTTTGTTCGGGAATGACATTAGCAGTAAAAAAAAGTCGAAGGTCATGATCATAATGTATGGTAGCTATAATGAGGCAAAAGTCATGCAGACAAACGAGCTACACGCGTGTTTCACTCGGCAACGGGCCACGACCGAACTCGTTATGGAATTATAATATTCGTCGATTACATATTAACTCCTTGATTGCCAAGCTCCCATTTTAACGAGTTACAATACACACAAATGCCATAGAGCATTACAATCCTTGGCAAGTTAAGAGTTAAAGAGATCTAGTAATGGTTAGTGACTTACTTAAAACTCTAGCAGTTCGCATATATACCTTGTTGTATTCCTACTAGTACCAATACACACATGAAACGGGTTTAATTTTTCCGAAATTTATATTCCTTTTGTAAAAATATTTATGGTTGATTTGTTTTTGTTTCTGATTTAAAAGCCTCCGTGTTAGCCTTTCAACGGTGCACACATTGATGGCAATGAGTTAGCTTATGTCACATTACTCGGCCATAATATTTGGAGTGTTTGCACATCACTCAGTGGGACATATCGGATGAAAGAAAATCACATTTGTATCAACCATTTGTTAGTGTTTGCATAATTAAAACTAAGTTACTAGATCCCTTTAAACACTCCTACTCTCAACAACCGTATGTACTATTACTGCATTAAATGTACCAAAACCGACGTCGTATCAAGATGTGGGATTGAGATTAAGCGGGTTAATACAAAATAATATCAAATTACAATCGATATACATTGCTGGCAAGTCAACAAAGTAGCCTACACTGCATGTACATGTATATCCTATAGTAGCAACGTGTCAATGTCTTGATCACGTGATATGATATTATGATACAGGCACAAGTTGATTTCCATTTCCATCGTAACAATAGTTTGATAATATGAATATAGTATAACAATCACGTGTGCAATTTTTTTATTGTAAATATGTTGCACATTACATGTGTATGGTATATATATTCAATTACAAATTGTTTGAAATCTTATCTCGATAATTGAGAAAGGACTGACCTCGACTAGTATGTTAGTGTAACACATATTGTGTATTCACTTTTTGCTGTGACAGAAATTGCCTTATAAACTTGATGATTAAAAAAAAAACTATTGCTGGTTCATTTGTATCCACTATAATATTCTGTCAATAGTGGTACGTTTTTGTACTATTAGTGTGTTCAACTAAATCCTCAAAAAGTTGTATTCTTAGAAGCGTACGTGCCGGGGGCGGCCCGGGGTATTCATGGTATTATCTTCCATCCATTGAGTGAATTTTATGAAGTGCGTAGATTTGCCCTGTATTCAATATACGCACGTTTTTAACTGGTTCACCAATTTTCTTTTGTACGTTTTATGTATTTGCTAAGATATGTGTTTTTGCTTTGAAAAGGTACAATAAAGTCAGTCATAACGCTTATGACTGTTTTCAAAATCGTAATGTTATTATGATTATAGACCCCAATTTAGAAAAAAAAAATTAATAAATCAGCACCGGTAATCAGACATTTGAAATAGTTCAACATATATATTCGTTAGTGCAAGTAGATTAATAATTTTAAAAAAGGGCAGGGGTCAGATTAAAGTGTTATTGTTTTCATGTTGTTTGTTTTGTCCTTCTTCGGCATGTTCATGTTTTTTTTCAAGGGAACCTGATGGGTCCTGTGGATTTACTCTACATAAATGAAACGTCTAGAAGGGAACATGTATGTACGTGTAGACGAAACGTACTTATACGAACAAAGGCGCACTTTGGCCTGACCCTATGTTTTCATATCGTATTAAAATAATCTATACAACTAGTAATACAAAGACATTAGTGCTTGCGCATATTTTGCATTTAGGCCTATACAGATCTACACACTTAGACTTTATACTGAACGTCACAGGTGTGGAGTTTACCAAGTATATTCGTCACAAACATATATATATATATATGGTCCAAGTCCTTGACTATTTTCCCTCATAATATGACATCTATCGCAGACACAATCGGTATAATAGATCAACACGGTAAAACAAATATATATATATAGTGACGCATTTGGATTTGTCTTGTTTTCATAACAAACCATACCTCAGTAAATTTGTACAAGGGTAAATCAACTTAACAACTTCGAATAAAAGTCATGTGTGCATGTCAACACAAATATAAGTTACCCATGTATAATATTCGAGACAGTATAATACGTGAGGTGTGTATATGCACACTTTTTGATATATGTATGCAACAGGTTAGTATTATTGTAGAATATAATCGGATTACTTATAATAATGACTTGTATATATAGGGGAGACTAATTTGTAATTAATACAAGGAAAATACATTGGAAAGCGAATGGCGTCGCCCCAATGATCATATTTTAGTATATGGTTTATAATATTATTCACAAAATGCATTGTCGTATACATTATTTTAATATTTTGGCTAATAGCCAATGTGAGACATGATGGCCACACCAGTCCACAATGCCACTAGTTGGGAATATAGACAGAACAAAATTAAATATACATACAACAATTTATATTCGTGGCACATGTCATGTTGCCCCCCCCCCCCCCCCCGCCCCCCAACCCACACACAGGTGAACATTTGCCCAGTTGAGTTCTGGTAAAGAGAGTACAGTTTTGGTAAAACTGAATTTTCGTAACTCAAACCTGCACCATTACATTACAAACTAATAGGTATAACTTCACCATGCTCGAAAGGAATACAAAATTACAAATGACTAAGTAAAAAGCCTGTTATTATTCAAAAAGAGCCGTTAAAACCCAAGAGCACGCTTAAATATGACACTCAGTTTTTCATTATCTGACAAAAATCATTTTGTGTAGCGCCCTCTATACCAAAACTCAACCATTCATTTTACCTCCTCGGTAAAAACCCTTTTCAAAGAGTTAGACATCTATTTAATATTAAATTACGGTACTACAGTATTATAAGCCAGTGGTGTTCTTTGCGACGTGGTCCCCTTTAAGTTTAAATAAAACAAAAATATTATTCACACGGGTATCGGCTATCGCATACTCAACTCGGTAGTGGGATAATGCTATCGTATTGTAATATGCATGGCATGCCCCCAAAATCCCAAATACATGTATGATACAGAAAGGGGGAAAAACGCAACCAAAAATAAACATAACCTTTGTATGAGCAGGCGTCCAGCTTTACAGGTGTTCTCAAATATCAATTTAGCGTTGGGGATATCTGTATCAGTAGAACTGTTTGCTTAGGTATTGGGGAAAAGAGCTAGGCAGCGTATATTAGGCACCGCCCCACCCCCTCCTCACCACCCCCCCCCCCCCCCCCTTCAAAACAATTAGCATCGAACCATAACTATGACCAGTGTGTGGTAGTCCAAATACTGTACACAATATCAGTTTATCGCCGAGGGTCGTATATTTTTTAATGTATTATAATGTTTGCAATACGATAATAAATCAGCTCATTGGAAAAAATACTCGTGCAATATAACCTACAATATAATAATATCAAGCAACCAAAAATAAACATTACCTTCGTATGCTAGTTCAACATAATACAGGTGTATTTGAATATCAGTTTAATGTTTAGTTTATTACTTTATTCATTTATTGTATTAGTAGTCCTATTTGCAGCATTGGAAAGGCTAGCGTTGTATGACCCGACCTAGCCCCCCCCCCCCCCCCCTGGCCCTAAACAAAGTAAACCAAATAAAGCATATCAACATAAAAAGAATATCATTATTTGACCTATGTGTGGTATAATACAGGTGTACCCAATATCAGTCCATGGATTGTACTAGCAGATTCTGCTAGTACAATCCATGATCAGTCTATAGGTTTACAGAACGGTCAGTACGTTGTCAGGAAATGAATTTCGCTTTACAATGGCCCATAATGTAATATCCAGCGACCCAAAATAAACATAACCTTTGTACGTATACGAACACAGGTGTACTCAAATATCGCTTATTGTGGAGGGTCGGTCTTTTATATATCGAAGCGAGCGATGGGGCATGCGCAGCGCTCTATTGGTTTTTATTTTCCAATAATGCATATTTGATGGCAAATACAAACAGGGAATCGGTGGCTTTGGCCTTGTTAGGGGAACGGTAAAATGTAGTGGTTTTCTCCATTTATAGAGAAGCAATGCAGCCGCTATCTATTAATTAACGTAATTCGGTTAATAGATGTATGATATCTTAATAACTATGTATCCATGGGTCCCGAATTTTAGTAAATTACCTTTTTCCCCCTAATGGATGTTCCTGCTTAATACACTATGTACTAAATCTTCGCCCTTTCAAAGTACCAATATACATCATTATTAGTACATGTATATTCCTCTGTGTATACCTATACCTTTCTATCTACCAATGTATCAATGTATCAAAGAAAGTAAATAATCTGGTCATAGAAATGTCGAAGTTATAATAATAAATGTATTGCAAATAAACATCATCATTTCGCAATTCAAAGTGGCCTTTAAATTACAATCATTGTTAACGAGCCCTTGCAAACCAAACATTCAAGGTACTTTTTGAAACGCAAAATTATACGGGTAGGCCTACTGCGCATCAAATTTCGACACCATGCAAAGAAGTAATGGCATAATAATAATTTATCACCTACCCCGGTACACATAACATTACAAAGTGTTTAATTTGCTATAAATCAAAGAGTCACGTATAAGTATTAGTTATAAATATGTAAATATTAAAATATAGCTTCAACCCCCCCCCCCCCCCCCCCACCCCCCCTTCCCTCCCCAAAACAAAACAAATATAATGTTGTGGCCACAGTCATACAGACAGGGGTTTATATGCCTTTTGTACAGTTATATTGGGATTTAAAAAACAAAACATTAAAGGGGGACAACTGCTGCAAGAAACTCCCCATTTGTCCCACCCCTCCCCTCCTCTCCGTAGCAAATAATATGTAGCCATGCACCCACCTGTAGGCTACATTATTCATCAACACACGCACACACCGTCCTGCAACGTACACGGTTTTATGCACAGGGGCGAACCTGGATATTGATGTTACGTTGTTGAATAGGGGCACTACCGCGGCGCGGGCGGTGTAAAAGACAGTGCAGCTGGTAAAAGAGGTTCGAAATACGATCGAGGATAATTTCTTACTTGTTCCACTCGTCGCTGCGCAGACCCAGGACCTGCTGGGGCTTCGTCTCCGACGACGCCTCGAACTCGGGTTCGTGCTGGAGGACGGGCATGGCGGACCCTCGGCGGGCCGCAAGCCCGATGTTGCTACCGACGAACGCCGAGAAACGCCGTGCTGTCTTGCCGGGGCTCCGGCGAGGTTTTGACGCGGCCTCCGCCGCGCTTATCCATGGCTGCACTCCGCCGATCCCCGCGGCCCCCGCGCTCGCCGCACAGTTGCTCGCATTATTCGCGTGCTGTTGTTGTTGGGCCAAGGCGAATAGGTTCAGAGTGCTGTGCGGCTCAGCGAAAGACCGACGTTTCATGGCGGCTGAGTAGGGTCGCCCGCCGTTTGCGTGTTGAAGGGTGGGGAGCAGCGAATCGTGTCGCACTCCGATTTACCAATCGTCTGCTACAGGAGATTCATCATTGTGTATTACACCTGTGGAATAACAGAAAGAAAATGCAAATGTCGTTATTAATTAATCAAACCTGTGTATAGTGTCTACCCAAGGGAAACAAAAAGAATGGCCACTGTATGCAGGTGACCTCTATTATTATAGACAGGTATTATAACATTGTTTTGCTCTCCAGCCTGCAGGGGATCACTTTAGGTCGCCTAATATAGGCAGGTTGGCTGTTGCAGACAGGTTTGACTGTACTGTATCTTTATCATGGAGTTATGTGATACGAGCATAAACGTAGGATGAAAAATGGACAACAATGAATGGGAAAACAAAATCAAATCAGTGTAGTTTAATATCAACACATTTTTTTTTTAATGATTATCATTATCTAAAGTGTACCCTTAGGCTTAGTTGATATTGTTATGTTATTATTCCATATTAAAGCCACCGTGATGACCATTGCGACGTTGTGAATAAGAAAAACGACAACTGTAAGTGGTTTTATTTGTATTACAATTGCATACATTACTTTATTATACATGAGGTTTGTTGATACATAATGTCAGTCTGTGTGACTGACATCGTGAAGTTAAATTAGATGACGTTATTGTTTTACTTTTAGTGAAAGGCTACAAAATTACGGTAATGTTAGGTTCCGGAAATTATAAATATGTTGGTGTACGCAAAAAATCAATGTAATAGTGGAGCAATTGTCACTGGAGCAGACATAATTAACCTTTATTACAAGGTATTACATTTCGGGGTCTATCGCCTCTTCAGTGCATTTATGACACGTACACCGTATAGGTACGTCTCATTACATCCAGGAAGATATCGGCACTGGCAAATATTCACCTGAGAGGGCAGCAAGGCAACAATCGCGTTTGGGACGGATTGATTTTGTTCAACGTTGCACATTTTACAAAATTGCATAGATTTATATGATTGCGTACACGTGCGTATTATCATATTTGAAAATCACTATAAGCACGCCAAATGCCGTTACCATGGTTACCAGGACCAAGACAGACATGGGAAATATGAGGGGCAGGGCAGTCACATACGCAGGGAGAGAGAGGGGGGTGGGGGGGGGGGGGGGCAACATATTACCCAATACCAACAATTATGAGGTATAAGTTTATGGTGTGTTGGCGCAGAGTAGTATTGACTTGGCTAGCAAAGACTTCGGGTATAAATCACGGCAATAATTTATGCCGTGTTCGACGTGTAGACGGCGTGTAGACGCCATTTTAACGCCTTGTGTATGCCATGTGTTCATGGTGTTGGAGTAAATGCGGTGTGATTGATTGATTGATTGATTGATTGATTGATTGATTGATTGATTGATTGATTGATTGATTGATTGATTGATTGATTGATTGATTGATTGATTGATTGATTGATTGATTGATTGATTGATTGATTGAGTTAGTAAATTAATGATTATACGAAATAACGAACGAACGAACGAACGAATGGACAAACGAACGAACGAATGAAACAGTGCAGTGTAATCGTTTAGACAGCATATAGATCAGCAGACAACAATGTCCCCGAGACTCGGTGCATTAGTGTTAACGCACGAATCGAGGTGAGCACACAGCATGGGTGATGTTTAATCATCTCCCAAACCATGCCCGTAATTATCACCCGCTTCCTGTCTTGTTTCCACACGCGACGTGTGGCCTCATGTGGTTAGGTATTTTTAGACCCAAACTAATGTATATCGCCCCTTCTATTTACTAGTATACCGACGGTAGCTGATGTGTGGAAACCTCATGGTAGACGTCTAACACGTTATGCGGTTAAGTGTTGCAAACATATAATTTAATGTATAACTATTTCAACATAAGACACTATGGCGTAGTGCCGAGGCTCATGGGAGCACGCCCCCCCCCCCCCCCCCGCCCTTAAAACAATTAATAATAATACTAAATAAATCAATAAATACAAAAATATAAAAATAATTGAAAAATAAAACAAAACATACGGGGGAACATCCTGTATACAAGATTTTTTTTTAAATACATGAAGAGTAATGACACCCTCTACGCCCGTTCTCTTGATCTCTGGAGAGAAAAAAAGTACACATTTATTTCACAAAAATAATTATGTGTCGCGATACACAGCCTAAAGGTGGCAAAAGAAGGCATGTGCCCTAGCCCCCCCCCCCCCCCCCCCCCCCCAATCCCCCATATCCCCTTCAGACCCGGCAATATGTACGTGTTGTAACCCGACTGCAGCTTGTTAGCAGGTATAACTTGGATTTTTTTTTTTTTTTCATTGTTGGAACCCCCCCCCCCCCCCCCAATCAAACCCCATCACCACCCCTTTGCACAATTCCTGGCTACACCTCCACGGTCCCCTCCCCATTGATTTGATTTGAATTTGATTTGAATTTATTTCCATATTGCACAAATTATATACAATTATTATAAACAAGTAAATACACGAACAAACAATATACTCATTTATATAAAGTACAGTATGAAACACACAGAAGTATAAGAAACAATATACATTTACATTCATCATTAACAATTTATGTTACATAAAGTGAACAGGGTGAAATACGGGGGAACCAACAAGAAGCAGAGCTTATAAAGGTTCCCGAGGGTAGTTGTGTGACATGAAAACAAAATGATTCTAATAAAAGTGCAGACATAATACAAAACAACAACAAACATTTTACAAATAGATATTTAACAAAGTCACACAACAAAAAACATAATTGCATTGGCAGCAAGTAGAAAAACTGTCCTCTCTCTCCCACGCCCTATATACCAATCTATATATTATACACCATAAAAACAATCCTACGAGCAAGTACACGTCGTTCATTATTCATGATTATGTGGTCGTAATCTATTTTTATTCGACAATTTTCGACTTACTTTTATGATGATAATAAATAAAATATTTTAAACCGCAGAAAGTGGTTGAATATTTGCGCTTTTGTAATACATACACACTTGTTGCTTGGATGTTCTCATGCCGTATCAATCATCCATACATTGTTAAAGTACGTTTTGTGTAAACAAATAATACAAAAAACCTGTTTAAAACGGACTGCACATGTTAATCCTACAACATATTATACAGTTTGTCATTCAGAAAAATTAAAATATCAATACTCAACGTACATCAATCAATCCCCTACATACCGTGGAAAGGGTCCCCCCCCCCCCCCCCCCCCGCCTAACGACTTGGTCTTTTAAATAAATTAACCCTACTTAAAAGCTCGGTCCTATATAGTTCAAAATGAAGATCAGCGCTGTAGCGCCCCCACGCTTGAATGTCTTTGACTTGAACAAAAACTAAAAAGCAAATAATGCCATTAGCGACTGCGTACTACATTCACAAACATTCAAGACAAACAAAAAAAAATGCAGATTTTATCAATCGTCTCTCTCCTTCTCGATTATAGCTATATTACACGACATAAACAATTCCCGGCGATGTCTATAACAAATCCGTTTACGTTACTTTTGGCATTGATCATTATTGCTATGTTATTTTAGGTTCACATCATAAAACTGTAACGATACATCACCTGATACATTCGTTGATGTCCATTTTATCAGCTCCATTTATTTATTTATTTATTTTTCGAAATTGATAAACATTATGAAAGTTCTTATTTTTGTGTTGAAGATGTCAATGTGCTCACATAAACAAATACCACGATGACGTCCGTAATGACGTATGATTACCAAAAGCTATAAATGTAATATTTATAGAATCACTTTCCTTTCAGGTGACAAGAAAAGCGAAGATAACAGAGTACTGACGTGAATTTTTGTTCATTTTTTTTCTCAGAATAATTAGAAAACTGTCTTGAAGATAGCATCTGCCCCTAAAAATCATGTACTTCATTGTCAGCAATTGGAGATGGTTCATACATTTAAATGTATAAGTGATGTTAATTAAAGTAACTTGTTTTACTTAAAGGGATGCCTGTAAAGTGTCTAACTCCACGAAAATTACTTGGAGCTTCCTCTTTCTCTTCTACCGTGTTGTTTAGCTTATGGTAAGAGAAGAATAAAATAGGGTTAGATTTTTTCAAATGCCCCTTTAGTATGAAGATATCTATCATTCAGCTCAAGAGCGTTAATGAACGGTTCATAAACCTCATAAACGTCATACAGTAATTCGTTGTAAAAGCTGACGCATATTTTCGCGTTTTTAACCAGGAATTAGCAGGAAAGCAGTGGTCTTTCTCAATGAAACTTTCACACATCATTTGGACATATATTGCAATGATTTTGGTACAGGATTGAAGTCTCAAATGTCTTTTTGGGCAATATCTGAAACTTTACAGGTGCACCTTTAATGTTATTGGTATAAATGTTAAGGAGTGGTCACATTGGACACGACTCCCCACGACTAGACCCACGAATGCAGTACGCATTGGCACACATCTATGGCAAGCCGTTTTAACATCTATTCCTATTTCTTGATATCAATAATTGAATTATTGTTGATATCAGTTTATTTCTTGATATCAAGTATTACCAATACAGAAAAGTATGTCTTGATATCAAGAATGCATTTCTTGATATCGAGAATGCATTTCTTGATATCAAGAATTCGATTTCTTGATATCAAGAATTGAATTCTTGATATCAAGAAATAGGAATAAATGTTAAAAACGGCTTGCCATTGATTTGTACCAATGCGTACTGCATTCGTGGGTCTAGTCGTGGGGAGTCGTGTCCAATGTGACCACTCCTTTAACAATGATTAACCCGTTTCTCACTATAATATCATGTAGTTTGCAATTCCCATAGTGTTAATACAGAACCCATCGGGATCCCAAATTATAGGCAATAGGTTACCTATGTGCAGGTCAATTGTCATCTCCAAGCTCTGTGTCGTCTAAATCCCGATCACTGGAAAACTGTCCGATGAGTCAATCACGTGTATGTTTGTACGCACTGTGAGCGAATTTTATTTATGCGAAAAGACTCGGAGCGCAAGCGATTATGTACTGTATCAATGATCCTATTATAGGTTTTCCCGCTCAATTTGCGATTGTGTCATTCGAATTGATTAAAGGAGCAAACGAATTCGCGCGATTTGCGATCGCCGTGTCAAAGCAGTATTTGAATTCGTAAATAGTCGTTCAAAATCAAGTAGGAGCAAGTGAATTTGCACAAAGAGCATACATTTTCATCAATGGTCATTCGAATTCGCGAAAGGGCAGTTGACAGTTGGCTGCACATTCGCGAATTCGAATGCCCATAAATGAACTTCTGTGTCTATTCACGAAAGCTTATGCGTATGCATGAATTCGCTTGCACTTATTCGGAATTTGGAAGACCGATACCAACGATTACACGGTAATGCGTGAATTTGAATGACCCTAAATTAATTCGATTAAAAAAGTGTTCCAGGCTTTTGTTGGTAATACGAATACAACATGCAAGGTATGAGAGACCCACGAGAATTCTAAATATGATTTGTGGATTTTGACAATGTTACTAGATCCCTTTAATAGTCTATAGTTCAATTTCTGTCGCCTTACTCGCCTATGTTATAAATTCATAGATGTATAATGATATTTTAATATAATCCATTCACTTTCGTTGTTGACGATATAAGCGAATTATGCCACACTTTGCATTTGAGGGGGTGTCCCATAGGATGCTCCTTACGAAGTCATTCAACACAATTGGGCCTCTAAAAATCATACATTTACATTCATCTAAATCTATAACTTTTTATAAGGTCATTAAGTTACACGCAAAGGATTACACTGATACCAAACTGGAATTAATTGACCAATTTATGTAAATTTTGGTTTAAATACGATTATGCACTATCTTACTATCATGTCACCTAGCTTATGTGACACTGTCTTAGTCTAGATGCGGTCGGAAAACCATGTAGACGATTTTGTTTGAACTTTGAAGATATGAGACGAAGCTTCTTCTTTTTACCGATAACCGCGTTGTGGTCAACCCCTTTATATCATGCGTATTAAAAAGGGGAATTAGTTACATGACCCCTTTAAGGTATCTAGTAACTTTGTCAAAATCCTCAAAACTTACCTGGAACTCTAGCGGTTCTTTCATACCTCATTTGTATTCGTACTACCAATCGAAGCATGGAACAGTTTTCGGTTTTCCAAATTTCTCTTCCGTTACAAAGATATGAATGATTGAATTTGTCAGATGTACGTCATTGTCTAATGGATAATTATAACTGTGTACAAAGTCATAGCAATGAGTTTAGCGAATATCACTTTGTGTTTTTGCTCATAATTTGGTAATAATTATGACATTCATTAACCATGAAAGTTTCACACATCACTCAGTGGACAAAATTCTGTGTAGAAGTTTAGTGTACCAAAGTTAGCTCTACCAGATAAAGCAAACCATATCAAAATCGGTCGAGAAATGAAGGAGAAGAAGCATTTTTTGTGATTTCGAATAAATTTGCATAAATTACCATAGATAATAAATTTCATGATTCTGTGTAGAAGTTTTAAATCCCCCTCCTAGCCCTATCTTATGAAATCTAGCCCTATTAGATAAATCAAACAGAATGAAAATCGGTCAAGAAATGAGGGAGAAGCAATTTTTGTTATTTTTGGAATAAATTTGCATAAATTACCATAATTAATGGAACCAATTTCAAAATTCTGTGTAGAAGTTTAGTGTACCAAAGTTAGCTCTACCAGATAAAGCAAACCAAATCAAAATCCGTCGAGAAATGAAGGAGAAGAAGCATTTTTTTGTGATTTCGAATAAATTTGCATACATTACCATATATAATGAATTTCACGATTCTGTGTAGAAGTTTTAAATCCCCCTCCTAGCCCTATCTTATGAAACAATCAGAATCAAAATCGGTTGAAAAATAACGAAGAAGAAGCATTTTGAAAACTGTGGACGGACGGACGGAAGGACGGAAGGACGGAAGGACGGACGGACGGACGGAAGGACGGACGGACGACGGACGCCACGCCATGGCATAAGCTCATCGGGCCCTTCGGGCCGGATGAGCTAAAAATGAACAAAGAACTTTGGGTTCCACCTGGATTTGAACCAGAGACCTCCGAATTCCTATACTGGTGCTCTAGCGACTGAACAAGGAGCCCATCTGTCGGTCGTTCATCCCTGAAACCCTCTTCAAAATGTTCAATGTTCTTGAGGGTCAGAAGCTATTATGAACCTGACACTATCCCGAAGGATAAGAAATCACCAATATTACAATAATAAATTGTTACCCTCATTTATGATATTATTCGTATGTTAGTTATTGGTCCCCCCCCCCCCCCCCCCCAATCCTGTAGTATAGCTTCGCCACTTGTCAAGCCTGTGTATAGTAACCATCTAAATGGAAACAAGAAGCGTGGCCACTGTAGGTAGGTGGCTTCTATACAGGCGCGCCGGAAGCAGTTTTGGATTGGGGGGGGGGGGGGGCAAAACCCCAAAGGGGGCTCACAATTTGTGTGTGTTGGGGCTCATGCCCAACCACACTCTGGGTTGCCAACTTTGAGCCAGATGTGAGAGTGAGACATTGCGAGGGAGCGAGGCGACTGAGCGGGGGGAGGGTGTGGGAGGGGGGTGTCCCCCCTCCCACGGTAGGGAGCTTTTGCATGTTTGGACTTGAAATTGTGCAATCTGGTGCATACCTAGATAGGAAATTCGGCTGTATTTGGGAAAGCGTGATATGATTTGATCGACCAGAAAGTTTTAATATATTTTTCGCGTAGAAAACAAATAATTGACACACTAATAAATATGTACCCCAAAACATACACACAACAACATAATCCATAATTATACAACATTATGTATGATCCAACAACACACAGCCAATAATGAGTCCCGAGGGAGCGAAGCGCCTGAGGGCTGGGGCAGGGAGGGAGGGGGAGGGTTTAGGAGGGGGTATCCCCTCCCACGGTAAGAAAGATTTTGCATTTATGGACTTGAAATTGTGCAATCTGGTGCATACCTAGGTAGGAAATTCGGGCTTAAGATTTACTGTATCTGGGAAAGCGTGTTATGATTTTGTAATATTGTTCACGAAGAAAACAAATAATTGACGCACTAATAAATATGCACCCAAACTCACACATAAATATTGCATTTAGTGTCATACACAGTTCCAACATAAACCATATGGCGCATGTATGATCCAACAACATGGCCTACAGCCAATAATGAATCCCGAGGGAGCGAAGCGACCGAGGGCTTGGGCAGAGCCAGAGGGGGAGGGTTTGGGAGGGGGTATCCCCCTCCCACGGGGGAATATTTTGCATTTATATACTTGAAATGGTGCAATTTGGTGCACTTAATGCCATACCTGTGAAGGAAATTTAGAATCCGAGTTAAACAAAAAAAGAATAAAATATCTAATATGCTCTCATCAGATGTTTACAACAAACTGAGATAATCTTTTCGCGCGCGAAGCGCGCAGCGAAAATTGAAAATGGATGTATAAACTAGTTTTTGAACGTTAGCTCATACATTTGATTGTGTCTTTCCCACTCTTTTTTTGTTTTTATTTGGGAGGGGGGGGCTTTTTGGGGGGGCAAAATTGCGTTTTGCCGCCCCACTTTTTGGATTGGGGGGGCGGCCGCCCCCCCCCTGCCCCCCCCCCCCCACTTCCGGCGCCTATGCTTCTATAGACAGGTTCCATAGCAATGTTGTTCTCTGCAAGGGGTCAGTGTTGGTGACCACTATAGGCACGGTTGGCTACTATAGACAGGTGGCCGCTAAGAAAGACTTGACTGTATTAATTACGTGGCATTATTAGCGCACATGCAAATTGTCATAGTATACTTACGGCAAGCGGATGACTATTTTAATTTATTTTACTCGGTAAAAGGCATGGAAAAAACAACAAGAACGTTTTGGACAGTCCTTCAAAAAAAAATGTATTTTACCCTAGGCTGGTTAAAAATAGGCCAATTAACTACCCAACTATCAAATCAATCTTACATTGTTACCTGCCATGCCTGTACGCGCCCATAAATACCACCAATGCCTTTGGATGATCAACTCAACCTTGGTAGATATCGACAATCAGTTCGCATATCGTTAACCCCTTCCTTGCAAATTCGCAAACATGTAATGTCTTCAATACTTATATAGTTACACAAACGTATAAGTTTGCGCTGAACTAAAATGGTTAACTCAATGTCTATACCATATATACGGCATACGGGAACCGGTTGAATCCTGTACTAACTATATAATGTGTTTATGTTTATGTGGATTTTAAAATCAAATGAGTAGTGAATAGGTTAATAATAATTCATACGAAAGGATTATCTTCAATCTGTTTCGGATTCTGAGTCATGGATTGACACAGTCGCAGGAATTATATTTGTATACGTAAATGAGAAAGTTAGGGTGTAGACAAATCAGCACTGATATATCACGGTGTCCTCCCGGCCACTTAGTTTCCATGGAAACCCGAAGACATATTAGGATGGTAGGGATGATCTCAATCCTCACCACCCACCCATCCATCGTTCTTAGTTAATTGTGGCGTAGCTATGTGTGGCGTAGCTATGATACATAATCTAAGACGGGCGAAGAGGATGAGGCCTGGTTATCCCTACCGGAAAGAACACAGTGTGAACACCCTGTGCCACAGTGTGAACACAGTGTGCCACACTGTGAACGCAGTGTGCTGCAGTGTGAACACAGTGTGTCACAGTGTGAACACATTTTTATTTTCAGTGTATACCACATGTAGCGAGGTAGAATTAAGGCCCTTTTGAATGTATAAGAAGGTAGTGGAGTTAAGTCCCGTTTAGGTAAAATATGGTTGTGTCCTGTCTTGTATCTTTCTGGTTTTCTGGGAATTCTATACTTTTATTCAATTCCCGCCTCAGTTTATAGCTAAAATAAGAGAATAACAGCTACCAGTATATTTGGAAGATGGGTAAATCTGCTGAAAAGGGATTTAGATATTATAAGCCGTAGTTACAGTGTACTATGAATAGTATTACTTGAGAGTAGGGAACATCAAAGAGTACTAGATTTGAATAGAGATTATGGGATTAGTGCACATTAAAGGGAACTGGATTTGAATAGAGATCCTGGGATTACTCAATACAAAAGAGGTTTTGGATTAAGGAATATAAAAGACATACAGCTTGAATAGAATAGGTGTGAATTAGTCGGTCTATCAATATGAACTTGGCTTTCTGGGAACAGAATTGGTTGGGTTAAGCTTTTGTATTAGTCAGTAGCCAATGAGAATAATAGTTTCCTCCCTCTGGTATGAATATCCAATCAGACGATTGTATCTAGGGGCAACTTTTGGTAAAACATGATTGAGAATATAGTATTAAGATATAGTTAAGATTTAGAAGTCCCGCCCCCTTACGAGATATGTTTTGAATATGTAATTAGGTATAAAACCCTGTCCCCAAACTTAGTTTGTCAGTGGTAACAAGATAGTCGAAAAGAAGAACAGGAGAGGAACCAGTAAGAAGTAGCAGTAAGAGCGGTTGGCTCGTCCCCCCACCCTTGGAACCCCATCACCCTCATCCTCATCAAATTAATAATTAACATCGTTTTAACTTAAACTTGAATCGGACACTTCGGAGAAACTGAAGCTGAATTTACAAGGAGAACTGTGATTTGAATATTGTTGGAGACTGAGTTTGGAGTTAAACTGAATCGAATACGCGAACTGTTTGGAAAGCAAACCAAATTGCTTAAGCCCAACAGATCGTATGTAAGCTGTTTACCCGTGTTCAACTCTAAGGCGCTTCATCGAAGTTCCAGCTTAGTGGTCCGAGATCCCCTACAACTTATGAGCCCCAGCCGGTACAAAGTTCCCGAAGCCCAGCCCGTCCCGAAGTCCAGATCGTCCCGAAGTCAGCCCGCCCCGAAGTCCAACCCATCTAGAAGCGCTCCCGAGCTCGACACCGATATAACTAGTATAGCTTTCGCGTTCGTAAGTGGCCACCATTTACTAACCTCATTTCCCCTAACTTATCCTCCCCTTCCCCTTAGATCCTTGGTAAACGTAATTAAGTAACTAATTAAGCAAGTAATAAGTTGCCCCTTATCTTTAAAGCAGACCTTGCAATTATATTTATTGCAACTATTGATATTTACATTTATATAAGTTGTATCATTTTGATCATTCCGATTGGATGAATGAGTTTGTAATTCTTCTTATCCGTTAATAAATATTTGCCAAGTGACATCGTAATCGTAAATCGTGTCCAAGCACTTTATTTCTGGATTTGTTTGTTTATATTTTATATTTTAATAATATAAATTTTATACGTGGTCTATTTGAATGACCCCTCCCCGAGTGGAAGTCATTGAGCTAGCGGACCATTATAAAAACCTGATTCCATTCGGAGCCCGAATCTGCTACTTGATATAGTAGAAGACGGCGTGGTGTGGGGGTTAGACACAGTAGGAACACACTGGTAGTACTAGACTATATGTTTAATTGGAGCGTTTTCACAGTGCGAATACTCATCACACTGTGAGAACACTGTGAGAACACTGTACGCAGTGTGAAATTGCTGAGATACACAGTGTGAGCGCACTATTTTGAACAATGTGAACGCAGGCAATTTCACACTGTGGGCGAAGGTGCGCTCACACTGTGGTCCCACACTGTGAAACACAATGTGTTCAACTGTGGCACATTACGGTCTTTACGGTAGGCATCCCGGTAATTAACCCTGAAATTAATTCAGATTTAATCAATTAAAAATATGGGAAAAATTAATAAAATTAAATGTAGACGTAGATAGGGGGGGGGGGGGGGGGGGGGGGGTAAATTGCATGCTTATGAAATATGAAAATCCTTGCTCCAAACCACCCTTCACCCCCTTCTATGAAAGACAATGGATAAGCTAGTGATTACAATAATCATAGTAAATTTGATGAGCACTCGTCTTCCATATTTTCTGATAAGGTTCCGGTATATAGTAACATTGGTATAGGGAAAATGTAAATAACCATAAATAAATATACAGGGGAGGGGGGGGGGGGGCTCCTTTATGAAACATGAATATCCGTGTTGAAGAACCCCCCCCCCCCCACCCCCTACCCCCTCACCCCTCCCCCATTCCACCACTATTACAGAGTAAAGACGTCAGTGATTTCGATAATCCCAGTAAATCTGATGAGCACTCATTTTGTTGAGACGGTCGCGGTAATAACAGTTGTATGACTGAAATTAATGAATATTTGTATAGTAATAGCGGTATGGGGGGGGGGGGGTAAATTGCCCCCGTGTGAAACATGAAATTCCTTGCTCCAAAACTCCCTCGCACAACCCCCACCCACCCCTCTCTTAGAAAGGCACTGGAAACGCCAGCGACTAAATCTGATGCATGATGAGCACTCCTTGTTTGAGTCGCGGTAGTCATGGTAGTAACGTTTGTATGACTGAAATTAATTAATATTCGTATACATGTCGCTGTATAGGTAGGGGGGGGGGGGGGTTAAATTGCCCCCGTATGAAACGTGAAAATCATTGCTTCAGAACCCCCTCGCCCCATCCCCATCCCTCACTAAGAAAGGCGCTGGAAACGCCAGTGATTTTGCTAATCCGAGTAAATCCGATGAGCACTCCTTTTTTGAGTCGCGGTAGAAACGTATGTATGACTGAAATTAATTAATATTCCTATACATATAACAGTATAGGAGGGTTAAATTGCCCCCGTATGAAACATGAAAATCCTTGCTCCAGAAGCCCACCCCCCCCCCCCCCCCCCCCCCCCCCAACCCCTCACCTCACTAAGAAAGGCACAATAAATGGGCTTGGTACGAACAGTCACGTCACGTTCACGTCACGTCACGTGAAGGTTCTGTACCTTTTGTGAAACAGGTCACCCAAATCTACGAAGTGTTGGGTTACGTGACCCAACAGTTTGTAGATATACTATATGCAATTCATGAAAGCTCACGTAAATTGGCGCTTGCGTAAAACAAATTAATGTAAATTGTCGTTGAGAAGAGACTAATTCTCGGTAAATTTAATCGTGAACGAACCCGTCCTACCTATACTGTAAATACCAATTATAGGCGTACACAGGCCTGGGGGCAGGGGGATGGACACCCCCTACCCCCATCCCCACCCCCTTACATAATTCAAGAAATGTCCTGGTCTCGTCCTCGGCTGCGGTCATTTTCTACGGACACCCCCTACCCACACTCCCCCCGCAGTTACTTCAATTTGTCTGACGAAATATCCCCCCCCCCCCCCCCGCTACACCCACCCCTTGAAAAAATCCTGGGTACGCCACTGCCTACAAGTAGCTAGTTCGAATGTCAAATACATTAATTGATTTATTTAATATTGATTGCTTGGTGTGATTGTTTCATTATAATGATTGACTGATTAATTGATAGATTGACTCGATTCAATAACCATAAATAAACACTATTAATCAAATCATTGTTTTATTACTTTTAAACTCATTGATCACTGCAACTCACTCACTCACTCACTCACTCACTCATTATACAACGCCGTTAAGGGCCAGGTACGCTCAGACGTCGAGCACGGGAACTTCAGGCGACGTATGCGAACTGAATTGTCCGCTGCGTGTAGCAATTCAGCTGGAAATCAACATTTGCCAAAATCCACGCACGACACGTCTTTAGAAATACTCCAATAACAAGACAAATAATGCAAGTGGTATGGTTGTACATTACCTAAATGACAGAACTGCATATTATCGTCTCAGATTACTCTGAATTATGCACGTACATATTATAAACATAATGATTGAAAAGATTTGATAAGGGGGTATCGGCATTTTCGTCGACATTTTTAAATCTCTTTGTGCGTGTATGTCTAGTCTTAGTAACAAGCGTTTGCAATTTTAAAAATCTTGATTAAACGCTCACGTCACGATTTGGTTAACGCGACACTTCGAGTTTTACCGGCATGGAAAACGACAAATTGTTGGGTCACTTTACCCTACACTTCGTAGATTTGGGTGACCTGTTTCACAAAAGGTACAGAACCGTTTACGTGACGTTAACGTGAACGTGACGTGACTGTTCGTACCAAGCCCAATAAATGTAAGTGATTTTGATAATCCGAGTAAATCCGATGAGCATTCCTTTTTCTGAGATCGCGATATAGTAACCTCATGCGGTATGCATGCATAGGGGTGATTTATTTTCCCCTTATGAAACACAAAATCCTTGCCCCAGAAGCCCCTCGTCCCCAACCCCCCCCCCCCCCCCCCCCCACCCCTCCACCCCTCTCTAAGACATACACTGCAACGCCAGTGATTTTGATAATCCGAGTAAACAATGGTAAATCTGATGAACACTCATTTTTCTGAGATCGCGATTTAAATGTATTAACCTCATGCAGTATGCATACATAGGGAATGATTTATTTTCCCCTTATGAAGCATCACAATTATTATCGTTAATTATATTCGTTTGTCTCGCAATGTAATGTCACAATGATTGCTCCTAAGCTTCTCCGCCCCACCCCTCCACCCCTCTCTAAGAAAGGCACTGGAATCGCCCATGAATTCGATAATCCGAGTAAATATTTGATGAGTGCTCGTTTTTCTTAGAGGTCGCGATGGCAAAACCGATTTGGAGCGCTCATGGATCTCCTCCAGGATATATTATCATTCAACCATTCAACTATGGTGGGAATAAAAGTCTCTGTCATACTAGTATAGAAGTTGGAACTTGGAGACGTGCGACTTTGTTTGCAAGCTAGGGGCTAACCCTAACCCTAACCGATCCTTCTTTGTTTGTATACTGCCCCTCACTGCTCCCTGCTATAAAGTCCGGTACGTAAACAATTATTAAAATGGCCAGATATGTGTTTAATAATTTATCGAACTGCCTCGAATTGGACAGCAAAACGATTAAGGGATCTAGTAACATTGTTACATCGTATTAACAATAAAAGAATGGGACAGGTTTCGGTTTTTCAAATTTCCCTTTCGTTAACAAGATATTTACGATTGAAGTGTTCAGACGTTCAATAATCCACTGGACCGTCATAACCATGTACAAAGTGAGTGCAATGAGTTAGTGAATATTACTTTGCTTTTTTGCTCATTACTCGGCCATATAACGTCCATTTAACTTGAAATTGTCACACAACACCCAGTGGATAACAACAATATACATTGTATCAACCACTCATCACTTTTGGCACATGTTAACAAAGTTACTAGATCCCTTTAATTTATAAGCTTTGCTTCTTTTTTTGTTCCCCTCATATTTCACGTTATTGATTGGTATTGATTGATTATGTAATGTATATTGTTTATTATACTCGTGATGTGTATTTCATATTGCACTTCATTTATATATATTTATATTGTGTGTTTATCTATTTAGTTGTTCATACAAAAATAAATTGTGAAATAATTGAATCAATTAAAAATATGGGGAAAATTAATAGAAATTAAGTGTAGACGTAGATAGAGAGGGGGGGGGGGGGGTAAATTGCATGCTTATGAAATATGAAAATCCTTGCTCCAAACCACCCTTCGCCCCCTTCTATGAAAGACAATG
>JBAMJV010010454.1:0-78269 GCA_037951105.1 Echinarachnius parma | reverse complement strand
CAGGGGTCAAACTTTGGAGGCGCAAAGGACCCCCTTTATCCACGGGTACACCCCGGGAGACTCATATTTTTGGATTTGTTACATTCTCCTCTAAACGTTCATATGTTCAACAATCAGTACGCTTTTCGATGCACAAAAGACCTCTGGGCTGCCGGTCTAATACTATAATGCAATTTTCCGTACCAACTTCGTTGATGGATTGCAGCCTGTGGGCTAGCAACGAAACAACACGCCGGACGGATCGGAGACAATTTCACCCGTAATATATAAATTAAAAAAACATATAAATTACTTATGTTTGTATTTGGATGAATTCTAACCCGGGGGATTAGGAAGAAAATGATCGATTAGTTCATGGTCAACAACAAATAAATGTAGGCTATATGTTTCAGCTCATCGGGGGAAACGACGAGCATAGCCTTAGTTTGTATTTTGGGGACTAATCTTGTTCGTCGTCCATTTTCCCTCCCTTTTCTGTAATTATTTTCTCACCTTTAGCAGTTCAGGATGAAAACACTTCTAACTATACGTCTTATACAACCCACATGGCACATAGATTGGGTAACATTGTTAGCAGGAGCAAGGAATTGTTTTGAAATAAAATGTTTGCTTTATAATTATGTTATGATATAATATAATTACTTAGTATATTGTTTACTTTACACGCTTGAGTAATACCTGTATAGGATCTCACTGCATTTCACTTCTACAATTTTCACTTTTTGTTCATGTCGCAATCGTTCGAAAGAAAACGAAAATGACTTTTGCGTGCGTTTGTGAGTATTTTTTGTGCGTATGTTTGCGTGTGTATATGTATGTGTTTTCATGTTTTGTTAATGCATGCAGTATGTGTGTGTATTAATGCGTGTGTGTGTGTGTGTGTGTGTGTTGTGTGTGTGTACGTATGTATGTCTGCCTTTATGTATGTCTTCGAACATGTCACGCGCACCATTATTTTTGTTTAACATGTTTTATTCACATTATTTTGCAATTACATTCGAATCGTGGTTACTATTTAACATTTTGCCCAGATAGAACAAGCTGCGTTTCCTGATAACACTCGTTCCTTGAAGGGGTACTTTAAAAGCCACTTGTACATTTTGTATTGGCGGTCGTGTTTACACTAACAGTAACACTGTCTGTATATATTTATTCATGAATCGGAAGAGAGGGTATATATATTACATCATTACAGGGCTAAGTACCATCTCACATGTGCTATTATAATTCTACAGGTGTTTACAGATGCCTGTATCTCACCGGCGGAGACGTAGCCGCGACTGATCAGTCGCGGCGACTCGGAAGACCCGAAAATAGTTTGCAATCTCACCAAGGCGACGTCTCGGAGACGTCTCCGCGACGTATCCATGGTGACAAACAATTCGCCCGGAAGTCTGTACCAAATGATAAAGAACTCAGTCACGTGGTCTCTAAAGTGGGTCAAGCAACGTCAAGTAGTGTCGCGGAGATGTCTCCGCAACGTCTCCTCTCAGTCGCCTTGGTCTCCAGTAGGTCGCGGCGACGTCTCCCCAGTCGCGAACAAAATAAGTCGCCGCGACTGATGGAGACGTCGCGGAGACGTCTCCGAGACCTGCTGGAGACTGAAAAAGTCTCCAAAAAATCGAACATGTTTGATTTTCCCGCGACTCCCCGGAGACCCTTCTAGTCTCCAGGAGACGTCGCGGAGACGTCCCCGCGACCAGCGGAGACTGAGTCGCCAACTGGTCGCCAACTAGTCTCCAGCCCGGTGAGATACCACCTTTACACCAACTGAATTTGGACCCCCAAAAGAAAAACAGCAACTAGGAACAGTCGGTTGGATAAAACCACAGCGTACATTGTGTGTAATATCCGCCACGCCGTATACAGTATACGCAGAAATGCACGAATTATTCCCCCAATCATAAGACAATGTGAATTAGTTATATGATTAGAACACATTAAGTATATCATAACCTTTTGATATACTTTAAAACATTATTTTGGAGAAGACGTTTCTCTTGATTAGAAAATTGCATGATCATTATTTTGTACATTTTAATTTGAGTTCTGTGTTTTACACATTGAAAATGAAAACAGATTATTCACTGAATTCATATTAGACTTATAGCCTTGTGACACCATACTTATATAATTATAACCCTTTTTGTTTAATCTGCTCACGATCGACATGAACGTTGTGATGACGTCGTTTTTGTCAAACTGAACTATAAAGAGTTGAAAAAAAAACTACAACAGCGAACAACTAGATCATCAAAACAATATTCGCAAATAACCTTGCCCTTCTCAATTTATACAGGTCTTGGAAAAATACGAGAGAATAATAAGAGGATAAATGAAAGTAAGTAATTATTAAGAAAGAGAGAACTGCGGGCAGAACAGTTACGTATTAATCTATTTTTGTGTTTGTGTTTTTGTAAGACAGTGTTCCACTTATTATTTTGTTTCTTCTCATAGCAACTTTCTGATCCTCTTCTTTATAATGTTCGTAGTTCAAAATTAACATCACCAACGCGCACACGCACGCACGTAGAGTCACACGCACGCACGTACACTCACGTACAAACACTTTTACGCTTACACATACATACTATACACACACGCAAATACGCACGCGCACACACACACGCACACACACACGCACACACGCACACACGCACACACACACACACACACACACACACACACACACACACACACACACACACACACACACACACACACGTACATAGACAAAGAGATGTAGATGACTATATGAGACAAACAGACTACAGGAAATGTTCATCTCTTAACATCCTATCGATGGTTATACTGATACTCTTCTGCCCTTGCGGTTTGTCCCATTTCTTGCGGAAACATCGGAATTATCTCACGGAATCGACGACTTTAACTTTCGAATGAGTCGAATGAAATACGAATACCGAACGGTACCCTACAGTGTAACACAAGCCCTGTAGATATAGGATAGAAGGAAAGCTGACTCTCGGGGGTTCTCAACGGTACAATTGATGCCGAAAGGACGCGGGAATTTCGACTCTTTTCACATCTAACAAAGGACGCATTTATAAATATATAATGTTGCTGTTGTTTTTGTTTTCGCTCTAGAGGCCAAGTAGGAATTACATGAATAAATGGAACTACAAATTTGTTGCTTGATTGTTTCTCTTTTTTCTTCAGAACAAAAATAATTTAAGAAACAATTATAGAAAAAGTATGCCTAAAGGATGTAATAAATTTTCCATCTAAAAAAAGGCAGCTCCTATATGGAGATGTTTTCGTATTTTGGAGGGGAACGCACAACAATTAAAAACAATATAAATACTCCTGCATCGGTTGCTTACGCGCAGATATTGAAAGTCCTCTTTTCAAAGCGAACTTAAGTAGAGCATTTGCAAATTCAATTTCTTTCCAAGGCAAGTATCCAATTTTAGCGAGTGGCGAGGGAGATAGAAACACTTGAATAATCTTGTAAATGCATCAGATTAAATGTATTGCCTATATAGTTTGTTTTAAAAGGAGAGAAATGCACTGGTTGTACTTTTGTTGTATTTTTGTCGGTCAATCTTGTAAGTTTATCATGCTGAAATGGTAAAAAGACAACTTCACATTTACTTTACGACGCTGTTTACATTCAAATACAATTTTGGTCAAACTGAATTTTAGTATAAACCGAAACCTGCACCATAACATTACAACATAATTGTTATAACTCCATCATGCTCGAAAGATATACAAAATTAAGAACGACTAAAAAGCCTGTAGTGTTATCATCCAAAAAGAGCCGTTTAAACACATAAGGGCGCTTTCTACAAAATAATTGGTTTCAACCATTTTTTATTTTAAAATTGTGCATGTGATGTCTTGTTAAAAAAATGATTAAATAGAGAGATCATCAACAACTATTTAAAAACAACTTCTGTAAACTTTTGTTTTGTTTAAAATTGAAAATGAGCAAAGAAAAATAGGCTTCGCCGAGAATCGAACCGGAGACCTCCGGATTGCGAGACCGGTGCTCAACCCATTGAGCCACGACTCTTGTATTTTTTCTTTCTTAATCATCAAATAAATGTGGGATCCCAGTGCACATTTATTCCGATCGGATTGATATTTCAGCCATTTCTGAACCGATTTTGATCAAATAAAATTTATTCTGTCATTGAAAGTGTATGCTCTTTCAAATTTGACACTCAGTTTTTCATTACCTCACAAAACAATTTATTGAAGCGCCCTCTATACCGAAACTCAACTATCCCTTTAACACAAACAGGCGCTATTCAGACACTTGAATTGTTTAAAGGGATAGTTGAGTTTTGGTCAGACTGAAGTTTAGTAACCAAAACCTGTACCAAACTAATAGTTATATAACTCCACCAGCTCGAAAGGTATACACAATTACAAACGACTAAGTAAAAACCCGGTTATCATTAAAAAAAGAGCCGTTACAACTCAAGAGGGCGCTCTCTAAAAACTCATTGGTTTCAACCACTTTTCATACAAAATTGTGCATGTGATGTTTTTTTTAAATTATGATTAAATATATATAGCATCAACAACTATTTAAAAACGTCTTTTGACATTTTTTAAAGAAGTGTATAAGCATTTTATGTATTTTGTTAGACGATATATAAATAAAATATTTTGAAATCAAATTTTACAACTATGAGAGCATTCGAAAGGGAATGATTCTCATTGTACATGTTTTATTCAATGAACTTTCAAATGGAATTAAAACCAACCAATTTAGTGTCAAGGAGCTTTTCGGGAAGTACCAATACTCAAGTGTACCTTTAACTTTGAATTTTAAATTCTTTCAAAATGTTTAAACGTCAGGTGCAACTATTTTGTGGGCGTATTTCCTCTTACTAGTTGAATTTTAAAAAAAATGGAATTTAACAAAAGTGATGATTATTTATAAGTTGTACAAAATGGTGTACAAATATTCATCAAATAGCAAGCACTTCGCATTTCACTCATTGCTTAGCAAATCTCTTATCCGTTTTTTTTTCATGAAGCAACATTATATAGTGACTATATAGATCCCTTTTAAAAAATGTAAATGATTTCATGTCAGTTTCTGAGGTGACGATCAACATCTTCGCTCGTCTCCAGCGATAATGCAAAATGAAAAAGGGTATGGTAATCCATCAGCACCATCCAAATCTTCACCACGAGAGATATATACATGTATATATACAAGTAAGCCCTGGTCACAACCCACCGTGCGTGTTTTTAGTCCGTACGGTTTTTGGGGAGGCCACGGCCGCCACGTTTTTCTGAAAACGTAGGGAGGGAGTGGCAAAGGCAGGGAGGGAGTACCGGCAACGCACGTCACACGCACGGTGTAAGTACGTGGCCCGCACGCCACGCCTGGCCGTGAGCGGTTGCGTGCATCGTACGTTGCGCACGTGGTAAGTGCGTTGTACGTGCTTACAACGTGCTTACAACGTATGGTCTCCGTGCGGTTGCCACGTTATCGTACGGAGGCCGTACTTACACGTGCTGCTCACGTACGGCGTCCTTACTCACTAAGTGCGTGCAAGTGCGAACAACCTTTTCTGCTCATATTATACTGCAGAAAACAGTGCGCACAACGTGCGTTGTAAGTGCGGAGCACGTACTTACTCGGTACGGTCCACGTGCGTTCTGCGTGCTCATTGGACAGTTGAACTGGGGAAGTGCCGAGTAAGCACGGACCACGCACTTATCAAGTGCGCAGCACGCACGTGCGCTCATTGGCTGTAGAACGCAGCGAAAATGCAGCGAACGCAGCGAAAGTTCCTCGTGCACTAAAAGTGCTACGTCGTGTCTGCGTGCTCCCAAATCCGTACTGAGTCGGTACTGAGTCGGTACTCACCACGTACGGATACCCAAATTTTGCCCACGTTTTTGCAAGTAGACAGCACGCACGGGGCACGCACTTGCAAGTACGGCGGGTTGTGACCACCGCTTTACACAAGTATCGCATCATAGAGAGTAACTAGTTCTGAGGGGCAATCGCCATCTTCTATGAGTCTCCATGTAAAATGCAAAACAAGAAATGGTATATAGCAGGCGTTATAATCCATCACCATGCATGCACCATCCTTCCACGCAACATAATTAGGATATTAAACACATTATAGACTAATCATAATTTTGCAAATGTATTATATACTGTAAGTCTACAAGTTTCGCTTGCTTATAAGCAAGGTTTTAGAAACTGTTTTACAAGTCATGTTAAATGTAATTTTATTTCCCATCATGCAGTTTCCCGTCATTTGCTCTTGTCTCCAAAACGAATGCAAAAAGCACGAATGTAATAGTCATAATTAACATCCAAGCTCTCGCCGCGAAAGAGAGATAGGTACATTTCGAATAACATAATATTATACTTTATATTCCACATACTAAGAATCTTGCTCTACGATTGGTCAAAAGTTAATCACGTGATGAAATATAGTTTCGCCCATCATTGATGGGAGAAGAAAAGTTCGTTACACTGTGTAGATATTTTGGGTGAAAGTGCGTTGCACTCACTAGGTAGTCGGTAAAAGTGCGTTGCACTGTGTAGATATTCAATTGTTCGCGCGCAAGTATACGCGTGCGCGTGTTAGTGCGCAGAAAGGTAGCGCGCTGATGCGCAATGTTTGCGCGCGGCTACGCTTAATAGACAATGGTATTTTTTTAAGCGTCTTTGACTTTTAATCATAAATCTTGGTGATGTGCAGGATTGACGAAATTAAAATAAAAGACTCGATCAATTGCTCAATATTCCAAACTTTTTAGCCCTTTGTGTTAGTTATAGGTCGTTTGTGATCAAAATAATTGATGTGGAATATAAAGCAAATAATCACCTTTTGGTTTCAGGCGATGGCAAACTATCACTTCCTCGGCGATCTGAATGTATACGCTATCTTTCCTCAGCTTCGCTTCGGAAAGATAGCTACATCCAGATCGCCTCGGAAGTGGTAGTTGGTCCCATCACCTTCACCAACGGTAATTATTTGCTTAATAACCATTTTTGCAAATGTATTTTGCAACATTTTGCCTAGTGAGTTTTTTAATAAAAAAGTGTATTTCAAATCGGGTTTCTGAGGGGGCGATCGCTATCATATCTTGTCTTCAGAGAAAATCCAAACTTTAGACAGGTAATAATCCATCACCACCATCCAAGGTTTCCCCAGCAAAAAAGAAGAAGAATTTAATTGTAATTATTTTGAAAATGTACGAAACAGTCTAAATGTAAGTCGCTAAGCGAGTTTCTTGAAAGTGCTTTGTTTGTAATTTATTCCACGTCAGTTTCTAGCTAGGGGGCGATCGCCATCTTCTCTTTTCTCCAGAGGTGATGCAAAAAGCAAAAATGTCAAACGGCTATGATCCATCACTTCCAGGCAAGCCTTCCCCGCGGCCCCCCAAAAAGATACTATTGAATTCGCATTAACTGCATGTACATGTACTAACATTTTCGCCCACTTTTAGCGAGTTTTAAAAAAATGTTCTACTGTAATCAAGCCTGTGCACGTCAGATTCTGAAGGGGCTATAATTATCGCCGTTTCTTTGTCTACTCGTAATGAAACAAATTCACATAACATGCACCCACTTAAAATGATTATAATTCAAAAGAGGTCATATACATACATATAAATGCAACCGTTGCAACCGAGTTTGTAAAAAATGTTCTACTGTAATTTAAATCTGTGCACGTCAGATTCTGAAGGGGATATGGCCGTTTCTGTATCTGATCGTAATGAAACAAATTCACATATTCACCCTTCTCCACTTCAAATGATATATAATACAAAAGAGATAAAGACATGCATATAAGTGCAACCGTTGCGTTCATAGTGATGAATATAATATAACTTGAGTCTTGTTATCACATAAAAACGATTTTCCGAACTTCCACCTAATCTGTATACATTTAGGGCAGTTAGATTTTGCCCCAATCAGTATCTATAATACGGGGAACGCTACTATTTTCAGAGTGAATTATAAGGTTATTTGTATACACACATTATAGTTGGTTGTGATTATTTTACAAGTAATTACAATATCACAGATTTGAAGAAGACGGAGTATTTATTATTGATACAAAAAAATCATGAAATATTGTGGGCACTTTTTTTTATAAAGTAATCCTCATTCCCATTAATATTTCATTACCATTGTCTATTGTCTAATACCTCATTGCTCAATTCATTTTGTGCACTTATAATGCATACACAAATAATTCGTTAACATTGACGTTGGTAGTTGAATATACCGTATAGTTTATCTTACTGTTTTATTGATTAATATTTCATATCATAAGAAAGTAACGTAGTTGTATGCTTTTTCTACATGACACTTTTCTGCGTATTATTATTTAAACATGTTTGCTTTATATGATCGTTGCACAAAATAAATGTACTTTTAAAATTAATACACCACTTTTAATTAAACTTTAATCAATTCGCGCAGTGACGACCATTGTAGGATTTAAAATATCATTAGTTAAAGAAAATGTAGTAAAGTTACGGTATATTGGGCGCATCAAAAATAATTATTTTGCGAGGTATGTAGAGGAAAGATAAGTGACGGAATTGATAGAACACATAGATTTCGAGACAAAACAATGTTCAGAAATAAATCGTATCTTTTCGAAATAATTATAATTACCAAAATTAATATATTCGTTTATGTTTCAAAGATGACTGTCGTACTATAGATTTTCCCCGTCCATTTAAACACCTTTGTCATTCAATTCTATAAATTTGTACTTCAATTTCGTTCCGACAAGCCGAGAATATGCCGATGCCAACTTCAATTGTCGACCAATTTCACAAAAAGTCCATTCAATTATCGTCCAGTACAATTCAAATTCGTCAGTCACAGATGTGTTCAGCAACTGTGACCAACAAATTTGAATTGTAATCGACGAAAAATGCGTGACGAACGACTAAATTGAATGGACTTTTTGAGAAATTGGTCGACAATAGACGAAATTGAAGTTGGCATTAGCACATTCTCGGCATCTCGGGACGAAATTGAAGTACAAATGTATAAAATTGAATGATAAAAGTGCTAAATAGACGGGAAAACCTATTATAAGATAATCGTGACGTTATTCACGACTTACGTAGATAAAGAACTACATAATGGATTAGATTAAAACATGATAAAATATTTAAAAATGCATCTTGTCACTAAGCCCATTGGATGTGAAAAAGACGCATTTGCCCAAACACATTTCAATTAAGATTCCCCTTCGAGTTGATATGTGATTTGTAAGTTCAATGTGTGAATATAAATTTTACAGTCAAACAAATTAGAAATAAATAAGTATACATCAATATCTTTGAATAATCAGACACCTTAAAGGGATCTAGTAACTTTGTTGAGATGTGCAAAAACTGATGAATGGTTGATGCAATGTATACTGTTGTTATCTCATATGTCCTCAGGGTATTGTGTGAAAATTTCAGGTCAAATGGACAATGCATGGCCAAGTAATGAGCGAAAATGCAAAGTGATATTGGGTGATATTCACCAACTCACTGCATTCACTTTGTACAGGGATGAAAATCTCGCCCGGAGATTTTCTTATCTAAATACTTCAATCATACATATCTTTGTAATGAAAGGGAAATTTGAAAAACCGAAAGCTGTCCCATGATTTTATTGTTAATACGAATACAACAAGGTATAAAGGAACCGCTAGAATTACAATTTTATTTTGAGGATTTGGACAATGTTACTAAGTCCCTTTAACGTCTTTAAATATAACACGACAACAAATGTCTTTGAATAACCGTTGACAAGACAAAAAACGTGTCTTTGAATACAAGACACGAACACGTTCGACGTTATTGAATACAAAACAAAATCATGTATTTGAATACAGTATATTAAGACAATGACACGTTTTACGTTATTGGATTCAAGACAAAATCATGTATTTGAATACAAGACAAGAACACGTTAGACGTTATTGAATACAAGACAAAAACGTGTATTTGAATACAAGACAAGAACACGTTTGACGTTATTGAATACAAGACAAAAACGTGTATTTGAATACAAGACAAGAACACGTTCGACGTTATTGAATACAAGACAAAAATGTATTTGAATATAAGACAAGAACACTTCACTGAATGCAAGATAAAACAATTTCTTTGAATTAAAGACAAGGACATGTTCGACGTTATTGAATACAAGACAAAATCATGTACAGTATTTGAATGTAAGACAAGGACACGTTCGACGTTATTGAATACAAGACAAAATCATGTACAGTATTTGAATGTAAGACAAGGACACGTTCGACGTTATTGAATACAAGACAAAATCTTGTATTTTAATACAAGACGAGAACACGTCATTGAATGCAAGACAAAACCATGTATTTTAATATAAGACAACTAGATAAGGACTCGTTCGACGTTATTGTATACAAGACCCCAAAACGGGTCTTTGAATACAAGACACGAACACGTTCGGCGTTATTGAATACAAGACAAAAACGTGTCTTTGAACACGTCATTGACTGCAAGACAAAACCATGTATTTGAATATAAGACAACTAGACAAGGACACGTTCGACGTTATTGAATGTAAGACATAAACGTCTTTGAATCCATGACAAGAACACGTCATTGACTGCAAGACAAAACCATGTATTTCAATATAAGACAACTATAGACAAGGACACGTTCGACGTTATTGAATGTAAGACAAAAACGTGTAATTTGAATACAAGACAAGAACACGTCATTGACTGCAAGACAAAACAAAGTCTTTGAATACAAGACAAGAACACGTCATTGAACACAAGACAAAACCATGTGCACCAATGAATGCAAGACAAACCCATTTATTTGAATAGCAAGGCAAAACACATGTCTTTGAATAGCAAAACAAAACCAATTGTCTCGGAATAACAAGATAAAACCAAGTCATTTTATATTATTTTAATTAACAAGACAATCAGATTCACGGAATGTCTTACCTTTTCTGTGGTCCACGCTACGGGTCTCCATCTCCACCAGGTGTAGTCGAAATACCAGGCCTGGCTTGCCTCGGCGGGAAAAGTCGATGACAGAGCCGCTAAAAGCAGAAACAGCAGCTTTGCAGGCAGCATTTTCACTCTCCTTTTATCTCCTCGCTTTTTTGTTCTCCTACTACAACTTACTATAATCAGTGACCGAAACGCGAGTTCACAACCCACTTGTTCTTTTGTTCTCCTTTATATTTACGTGACCGGAATGTGAAACGGATATCCCAGCAGCGGGGATTCATCCGAAGGACGAATTATTATTCAGAAAGAAGGGAAATAATATGTTGTACAAGCGAGACACGTTCCGCTCTCCGAATGATCGTATTGTATAATGAAAACGCGAAAGCGAATGAATTGGCGGGTCGAAACAGAAGAAGTTTGAGTTACGTGAGATCTGTTGGCGCCTACATGGTGAACACTAAAAGTCTGCGTGTGCGACGTGCGTTGCATGACTCGTACGGTCGTAGTTTTGTTTGAACGGGGGTAGGGTGCGCAGGCGTGCTTTTTTTTCATCATCAGCAGCAGCGGCATCAGAGAGCTTTTCCCTTTTCCCCTGTTAATTGCTCATTCATCATCCGCACACTTACGTCATTTTACAAGATGTGCACGCTGATAAACAAGGGGCCAATTATCGTCCACAATTAACATGCGATCTGATCGCTAAAGCCGCCACACTGACAGTAATTAATGTCCTCTAAATAAACAGGCTAGATCAGGTGGGTGATCGAGAAAAATTATGGAAAGGGGTAAGGACCATCGGCGGACGAGGGTTAAGCCAGATGGTGCAATGCGGGTGCAACTGTATATTCCCTATTCCCATCAGAGGGTTAACATTAATACTGGGTTACTTCGGGTTTAATTCAACTCACGATTGAGAAGTCATGTTTATAAGGGTATGTATAAATGGAGCAATTCCTGTCAGAGCATAAAATATATAATTATTTTATTTCATGTTCTTCAATTCTTTTTATCAATGTATTTATTACAATATATTGCAAATAGTTTTTTCTATTCCATGTTAATGAACAAGATAAAATGAACTGTTTTTTTTGTTGTTTACGCATCATGTGCAATTAATTTGTTACAGTGTATGCTTCATAATTTTTTGAAATTGTGGAAAATAAATTAAATCAAATCAAATCAAACATCGTCATCATGCACTGTATATATATCTCTTTATAATGTATGCCTTCTTAACATCCTCCCAGCATGTGTTCAACAAAAATTAGCAAATTTATCCCTATATAATCAGCAGATTTTGTTCCCCAAATGTCACGTATTTTGCCCGGATATGACATGATTTACATCCGCATTATTTTAATCATGATAACTGATGAGGTTTCTGCCCGATTATGGATGTTTTCAAAACTCGAGGGGTGTGCAGCCCCCCCCCCCCCCCCCTATATATAGCCCCTAATTCCTCGTACGCCTTTATATAGATGAGTTATCCTAATTACTCGAAGGGATAGCAGTGAAGGGGCAAGTGTCCCCACGACGTATTGGGAGGGGTCGGACAGGGAATTGGGGGGGGGGGGGGGGGTAATCATCCCTTAACCGTTCCTTGGCTTCGCCATTGCAGGGGCGTCGAGAGATATCCGGATTTAACGACAAAAATTACAGACGAACACGTTTCACGGATGAATTTTACGTGGGTCACATGCATTCTATATTAACATAGTCTATATTGGGATATATACGTCATATTACAGTTATTAGTCCTTTAATTACTGCTTGTGATGCATATTCGAACATAATTATGGTACCAGTTCAGATGTCACATATTTACAACCATGTTAAACATACGCATTATACGTAAACACACACAATACTCCATTATGCTAAAGGTAAAATCACACACCATATTGCCATCATGTATATAGAACATTTAGAACATAATTTGTTTGTCATTCTCGGGGCATTTTGAATATACTAGTATAAGCCCGTTATAACGGTGTATAAACTATAATGGAATGGAGAAAAGAAAATCCATACTTTCATTCAAAATTACTTGTTGACATACATGTAACTCCATACGTTTTATTTCATAAAATGTGGGTCTATGCTACAACTTAGGTAGGATTCCAATGAATGTATTAAGTATTATCTTACCTGCTGTGCTGCGATGACGTTCTAGGTATAGTGTTGAAGCATGGGTACACTGATTGGTGTGTGTGTGTGTGGGGGGGGGGGGGGGGGGGGTGGGGCGGGGGCACCCTTATTATTCGGAGCAAACTATATTATGTATTTATAAATTGCTTGATTTTTACCTTTATTTTGTTTGTGTTTACTGGATAAGCGCAGAGTGGGGAAGCTAGCGAGCGATTACCCAGTGCACTGTGGAAATCCTGTCCCCCATCTTTGCACAGACCCCTGATACTAATTCTGTCCGTACTCCTATAGTATGCCGCCGAAGTAATGAATTTGGCCCAGGGCAAAGTATTTTCCGCATCAGGTGTTCACTCACTTTGCTGTAAAACAATCGATGGATGAGATTTCTCTTTGATCGTGATGACGAAAGCGTATAATTTCGTCGGATAACTTATGGATAAACAATGTTTTTCTGCAGATGTTTTCAATAAAACCCCCATAAAACCTAGCTCAAGTTTGCTTTACTATGTTAAATAAAACCATGCGTCTATAGTATAAAAACATATAGGTTAGTTATACTTTAAAAATATATTCTATACAATGTTTAAACATATTTCATTCAATTTTCGTTCGGGAAAGTTATTTACATCTTCCATTTTCATCTTAGAGACCTTACAATAATCTTGTAAACAGACTGTCAAAAGAATGACAATTCTCAGGGAAGTGATTTCATTACGATTTGTACCACTCTTCTTATTGCGCAAAATATTGACAGCATCTTTAAAGTGGTTTCTATTATTACTCGAGATTTGTTTTTGGTTTGTCGCATTAGGTGTTCCACTCACTACGCCGTAAACAATCAGTGGATGAGGTTTATCTTTGATGATGACAAAAGAGTGCTTTCACCGACTATAGCTAACATGATTAATTGATAATCAGGGGCAGTATTTTGCGTGCCCCCCCCCCCCCCCCCCAATCAGTCCGACCACGCTACGCCACTGATCAGGGGGTTTATCTCAATTATGTCAAGACATAATATAGGCTATATTGTTCTGTATGTTTGAGGTTGAAGCATTATTTGTTTGCTATACTATTTTCATACCGTCGTTCTAATTATCTCTGTTATTTTAAACACAAAGTGCATTTTACTACATGGAATTTCATTTACTATAACGCTCAATTAAAGATATATCCCTCTATCTTGGATTAAACATTACAGTTACTAATTAAATTTCCATAATCATTTTTGTGTTTCAACTTCATTTTCTAAAATGCAATATTTATGATACTTGCCTTGATTTCTAGGATATTACATTTATTGGAATCGATAACGTTTTTTTTTTTTTCTCGAAAGCGGACTTCTGTAACTGAAAACGATGGATATAGATTTTGGTTGACTGGCCACATATTCATGAAACCCCGCTAGCTTAATAGTTGTTTGCCAAGCGTTTTCTTGATGTGCAGTTTATTGAGCAACAAACGGTTTTCCTAGTCCCCAACTAGGGTCAACTGGGTAAGCCTTATAGTTACCCACTAAGTTAACCTTTGTTAGCAACTAAAGATCTCGAGTATGATTTTTAGCCACGTCATCCAAAAAAGACTTAGCAAGGAACTAAGCTATCGGGCTTTCATGAATATGGGCCCAACAAATTACACCTTACTTATTTTTTCTCGAAAATGTTGTTATTACATATTATGTCAGAGGTGAACCTCTACAAACTGGTTGTGATCCTCTGTATCTGCACTAATAGAGATACATAGTTTATGTTTTTTTTTTTTATGTTTAACTCAAACCATCTTTGCCTATAATATTAGTGGATGCGGTGTGACAAGATGGGTATATAGAGCGCTCTCTTTCCAAGCGGGAGATCCCGAGTTCGAACCAGGAGTATGCCCACCGCGTTTCAAGACAATTAATCCACATTGCTGCTCTCTACACAGGTATATAAATGGGGACCCGGTGAGGTCAAAGCATTTATGCGAACGATCTTCTCAATTAAAAATGAATAATAGGTACTAAAAATTAAAAATAAATACTAAAAATAGCTGAAATTCAACTATATGCTTAAATTGTATAGATAAAGATGGTCAAGTTAGAAGGCCTTTTTTCATTCAAAAAGCAGCCGTCTAGGTACCAGAATACAGTCCCGATCTGTAAGTTTCAACTATTTATTATCAACAATATTTATTGTGAATGTGATGTTTTGTAAACAAACGAATAATGATTCAATAGAGAGATCACCCAAAACAATTGTTACAATTAGTACAATTGGTACAATTGTACATTTGGTACATTTGGTACACTTGGTACACTTGGTACACTTGGTACACTTGGTACACTTGGTACACTTGGTACACTTGGTACACTTGGTACACTTGGTACACTTGGTACACTTGGTACACTTGGTACACTTGGTACACTTGGTACACTTGGTACACTTGGTACACTTGGTACACTTGGTACACTTGGTACAATTATACAATATAAGTTGGCGCCCAATTGACACTTATTCCAATCGGATATGTTTATGGATATTTCAACTGCTTCTGATTTTGTGCCTTTTCAAATACTACAGCCACTTATAGTTTTTCATAACCTCACACATAAATTATATTTCGGAGCGCCTTCTAAACCCAAACAGTACACTATCCCTTTAAACAGGGAAATGGGAGTCTTGCGCCCATTTCCCTAGTTTAACCAAGGACAATAAATTATACTGCATTGCGGCGTAAAATGGCGCGAGTGCTAGAAAGGAAAAAAATGCCCATTACCATGATTACATGTATAGTGTATTCCCGATTATTCCCCAAACTCGCGTTGATAAATCACACCCCTCAAGCGCGGTATAATATATCGCCTCACATCTGCCAAGCTCAATCAAACTCCCTAGTCCGTAATTATTCCCTGAACAGACAACACAGTCAAACATTTTGGCACTTTGTTTCTTCCCTTTTTTATGATAATTCTTTTAGTGTGTTCAAAATTATGCAGATGTTTAAGATGTCGAATACAAAATGATCTTGCACAATGACTAGAACATAATGGTTTTAAAAAAAAAGTACATGCAATTACAATTTTTATTGTTCGCAGATACAGAAACAATGTGTAATATCATAACGTATCTGAATTATTTTGTCTGTATATTTATCATAATTTAATATTGTACAATATTATTCTATATCATGTTATGTTTGAAGATATGATATTCGTCTGAATTGCTAAACTATTTTGTATTTGTCGATAACTGATAGGCTCTCATCTGCCGAGCTTCATGAGAATATTTTTTCTTCTCAAGACTCTTGAGACTGTTAGAGTGCTTTACATTGCTCTATTGTGTTTCGAATTAACACATTTTGACATAATTCAATTTGTAAAGTTTGAACAAACATAACCAACAAAACCTGCACAAATGTAATATAACCAAGATGATTTATATGATACGCATGCATTGAAATATTTAAGTATGATGTTTTAATTAGATGTGTGCCGTGTCTTTAATATTTTAAATCAATGTGCATTCGTAGGTGTGTGAACATTAAAAAGTGTATACCGGGTTGTATAGAGATAAACAGACAGATAAATAAACACATAGAGAGGGTATAGTTGAGATGGAATACTCAGACGACTTTATTGCAGCTCAGTTGCGTATATTATGTGGTCGGACTGATTGGTGAGTGCACAATTATTATTTCTTAATCTTAAAAAAAAAAAAAAGATTCCCCTTTATGTTTGTCTTGTTTGTTTTTGTCACCTCCATCACCTCCGTGATACAGATGCCACTATCTCGTTAATCAACCACGTTGAACGTTCTTCTTCAAAGAATGATATGTGAAGTATGCAACACGTGTCTCATCAACTGCACGCAATTTTTACGGAGAAGCGGCTACTTCTGTTTTATTTTTTATTTTTTTAACGTCTGTTTGGGAGTAGTGATAGGTCAATGACATGTAAATTGTGTGATTTGTATTTTGGAAATGCTGTATGTGCCTACGTGTTTATATATTGTGTAGTATGTTTATTATAATTTGTATTTTGGAAATGGTGTATACGTGTTTCTCGGTGTAGCATGTTCATGGCCAAAATACCTTCACTACAATCGAGTCAATATCATGCGTTTTTATGTTGATTTTTTGTATTATCTTGAATTACATTCACCCTTTTCTTCAGAAGAAAAGGAACAAAAAGACTGAATCTGTCTTTTTTCAGTATGAAGTGTGTGTGCGACAGTATCTTTGTGTGTGTACTTGGAATTTTATAAAAATGTTATTGTTAAATTGTAATATTTTGTGAGCCCGATTCAACGGTGTTAATAAAAATAAGAGTATTGTAGAGATCAAAGCGCATGCGCGGTTTGCTTTATGACGTGACGCGATATACTTTGTGACGTATTACAATTATGCGCAAGGTCTTGGTAACAGTTTGTTAATACATTCTTTTGTTTCTGCTGCAATCATTAACAATTCTGTTATTTTACAAAGAAATCAATATACTCGAGGGGGTTTCATGGGATGAAAATGCTACCAAGGGCCAGCCCTAGGCTTTGGTCCGATTCTCAGAGGGGACAGAACACCCCTAATGAGAATTTCTTCAACTCGGAGAATTTTGAGGAGCAGACGCAGAGGTGGAAAGTGGAAGTGAAAGAGAAGGCGCGGCTGAGGACCCGCCAGGAACAGGAACGGTCAAGGCGTGAAGGGCTCAGGATCCTCGATGGGTCAGAGAGTCCAGAGATCGGTTACTACAGCAAATTGTTCCGCGCAGAGGGCAATCCGCCGCCGAATAAGCCCCGCGCGCCTACTCAAACGTACTTCGGACTGCGACGGCCGCTGAACGCGCTAGAGAAGCGCGTCGTGGACGCGTTACCCGGATGGGAAAAGGACCATAAGGAATGGACGGATAAGCCTTACAGCACGGCCTTTATCGGACCGCTCGGCTACACCGGTCACTTTCCACTTCTCATGCAGATCATCTCGGAGTCGGAGGACAAGGACGTCACGGTCATCCAGACCGAGACCAGGCGGAGGTCGGTGGTGACCACCAACTATGCAAAAGGTAACATGGTCATGAGTCGTGAGGCAACGCACATTGACTCAATCCGACTAACAAAAAGTCGGATCAGGTCGATCCGGCTCCGTGTGTGTTTGGCGAAACAGAGCCTGATGTCATGATCATAAAGTCATGCAGACATCAATGTGATTATTGGTATGTTCATTTTTCACATTTAAACACAAGAGTCTCTCTCATTCACTGACGAACATGGCTGCGTAAGGGAGTTACATTGGTGACCATCTGATGCCATATTTGATTTCCCTTCAATACTAGGAGGCACCGCGGTCCTGATGCCTGCTTCCAGTCCAATCAACTAAATGAACCAAGTAGCAGCTGCTAAATAAAATCCAATTAACCGTTTGCTATTTAATCAGAGGCAAATTGTGTCCATCTGCCATATTAACACGAATCAAATCACATGAGCATCCTAATTCTGTTTTCTGTGATGTCTTCTCCGATGGTTGATGGTTGACAAACTGTCAAACTTTTGTCTGGATTCTCCACATTTTCAAAGACGCATGCGCTACAAACATTTTTCGTGATTATTCGTTTATTGCTACTCAACCTTATAAGTATCGTTGAAGTTCAGTGTAATATCCTCTCTATCCCTTGCTCATCAATGTTCTTCTAATTTTCCCTTGACATTTCTCCACCTTTCCTCTACCTTTATAAAGGAACAGCTAAACTTGGGAGTGACGAAGAAATGGTAGTAATGTACACCGTACTTTCCTCCTGTATTGTTCGTAAGTTGCGAGAGCAAAGGTCAGCTATGACTCAACAGTCTTTCCAGTTCGAGAAGCTCTGTCGTCAATGGCAACGACTCTCGAGGAAACCCTCGTAGATATCGACTGTCATCCCGCGGACGCGTTGAAAAATATTCCATATTATTGATATCCAATCACTTTGTATCACACCATTATTTCGCAATCCGTGACTGTATCTTTTCTCTGCATCGTACCCATTTCTATGCACCAATACTAAATGAAAACATTTAATGTCTTATCTTCCTCCCTACTGTTAAAACGCTGTGTAAAAATGGTTATCTTTTCATACAACGTTAGGTGTAGCATGATAAGTTGTAAAAAAAAAAAACTTTTGTCCCATCGCAAACCAAGCGAACCGAGATAGCGCAGTCGCATTAGGTTACACAGTAGTTAGGGGACTACCTCTCCTCAGCGCTGGCGAGCGGTCTGGGTTTTCCACTGTCAAGCTAGTTCAGATTGGACCTTGGGGAATTTATTTGATCCCTGTTCGCTCTTATCACTAGCCTCTAGGCGCTGAAGTGTCAATTTACTGGCAGCAAGAGGAGGAAGTGAGGAGAAAGAGAGGAGGTATGTCAAGGTCGTTGGCCAGTGGACCCGAGCTAGACCAGAAGTGTTATAGTGTTAGTCTTAGTAATTAAACTCAGTAAAAGTATACTGTAGGTTATAACATTGGTTGTGTGAGTATTATATAAGGTTTGCGAGATGTGTGTATAAAAGAGACTGGGAGAGAGAATTCTCATTCTGGGGAAAACATTGCTAAAATCTTTCACTGCACATTTACCAGAATGATTGTTTAATAAATGCTACTCCCTTGGTTAAGTTTTTGGCCTCAAAAGAGACTGGTGTTTTACTTTTAGAATTAATTTAGTTTAGTGTCCACTACAGTCTACAGGCAGGATAACTGCTACAGACAACTTAAATAGACATGATGTCTGAATGTTTATAGGTCATAATAAGAATGAAGAGGTCTGCAAACATAGACTAGTGGTCATACAGTGAACTGCAGCCCAGAGAAGATTATCTCTATGATAGCACTAGGCCTGGGGGAGGGGGCAGTTAAAACAGCATGGGATTGTTGCCTGAAGAGATAAAAGTGTCAACATCAGAAAAAAATGTGACTAGTTGATTTCCACCGAGGTGGAACTCACGCTAACAGGGCAAACACGTCATGATGTGGTCATGATAAGGGGCCATCTACAAAGTACGTACGCACGAGAGGGGGATGGGGGGGGGGGGGGGGGGGGGGTTCACGCTGATGCGTACGCTGTATTCAACCACATGCACAAAAAGCGCGTACAGGGGGGAGGGGGGGGGGGGGGGTCAATTTCGGACCAAAAATTGCGTACATACTTTGTAGATGGCCCCTGAGGTGGTATGTATTCCACATGACAAATATGTTCACAATGGAAGGGCAGGCTGAAAAGAAATTTGAATTATATATTAGCACAAATGAATGGATAAATTAATTAATTATTTATTAACTTTATTACTAATATGTTCAAAGATAACAAGATAACAATCATGTACTGTATAAGAAATGTTAACTAGCAATCGCGACCGACGCGACTTGACCGAATCGATACGGTGCGACGTACGCGGTAAATAAAAAGGCCGAAATGTATCCAGGGCGAGATGTGTACCGATTCGTGTGTTTTTCTACGTGTGTCGTGGAACTGGGGAAGAAATTGAGAATTTGTGAATTACCTTTGGAAATCTGAAGTCTATTTTTCGTGACTTTATGATTCGTATACATTGAGTGCACCTTTGGAAGCTCACTTAGTTCTTTAAAATGGCGGAAAATACGGCAATGATAGTTGATCTTGGCCTTGGACTTGGAAAGGTAAGCATACTGAGTGATATATTTAGAACAGTCCCACATATTGACTATTGTGAAGTGATGTGAATATGAGCGTGATCGTGATTGAATTGAATGGAAATCTATTTTCTAGATGACAAGCTCGCACACAAGATTATTTTTATTGAAAAACCGAGCAAACGAATTAAGTGTATTTCTATCAGTTGGATATGAATTTCTGCACAATAATAATATTTTATTTGATGTTGAGTGTGTTGCTGTGAACCGATTTTCTTCCCACTTTTTCCAAAATTTCCAGATTTCAATCACTGCTTAACTTAGTCTAAACTTAACTCAATAACTGTCCTTAGACTTAGTACATGATTGTGAATCACTGTGACTGAGTGATGTTAGATTCAGTATCCGTTCCGTTTGTTAACTTCTGAGCTTGATTTACCAATTGGATTTGGTTGTTCTTAAAATTGTGCAATTTGTGATGAAAAATGTGCAATTGTCAATTGACTTCAATCCATTTTCAATTTATTTGCAGGATGATGATCAGTCTGATGTGGAACTGAATTTCCAAGGTAATGTATGCCCTGTTTAAAATTGCTTGATTTCTAAATGTAATGTTAAAATGTTATACTGCAGACTTTAAATTACCATATTTCGAAGACCATTTCATTTTCAGGGTTTTGCAAGCTAGAACTAAAATTATTCTGAACTGGCTGAAGATAAGAAAGGAAAAAAGTCTTCAATTATCTTCAAAAGAAACAATATGAACGAAGTATATCTGCAAGAATGTTTTCAAAAAATGTATTCATCATCGTCCACCCCTACAAGACAAGGGGTTAACAGCATGCTGCATTAACCCCTTACTCCATTGCCTTGAAAAAAGCCTGATAGTCAGCTGCCCTCATTGTCCAAGTAAACACTGGGGAGTTCCCCTGTCTACCTAGCCTTAAAACTAGATGTTTTTCACACTATTGATCAATTTGATGCTGTGTATGTCTGTATAAATTGCATAATATGGCTTTGGCCTTTGTTCAACAAACAATTATAGCATGCCTTCATTGAATCATTGTGTTAATCTTATAAGTAGTTCAAAGCTGGTTGTAAAGAATTCTTATAGCTTATACTCACAAATTGACCTATATTCATTGTTATATACTTTGGAGTGCGATACAAAAGCCACATGTATTGACTATTGTCTTGTCCAGACACCTATTGAAATGCTGTACCCCTGCAAATAGTACAAGTCAGAGTACTTTGCAGAACCCATTGTTAGTTAGGTCATTCAGACACTAATCTCTGAAATAATCCCTTCAGCCTTTTGATAATACTGGCTGGCAGACAAGCCTAAACATGTAAACAACTGTTCTAAAACCTGTGGTTGAGGGCTGCACAGTCAGAAAGCTCATGCAAGGATTGGAGCTTCAAGTCATAGATCAAATATTTTAAAAACTGGAATTTAAAGTGCTTCTGACATTGGAAAGCTCATTTAAGTTTTAAATTATATTCAATTCTAACCCCCTGTCATGTTAAGTTTGATTAATTGGTGAGATTTTAGCTAGAAATGATTTTATGATTTTTGCCAGTCTCACAAATTTGTTTACTGCAGCCTGCCTATGAGAGTGGCCCTAGAGTGATCATCGTCCATGTTTACAACTTTACACAACATCTGTAGTAAATGGGTTTTTGAGACTTGCCAAAATCATAAAATATTTCCATCTACAATTTCACCAAACAAAATCGAGGTAATGTGACCAAAGAATTTAAACAATTTAAAGATCACAACTTTCTATACAACCAGTTTTCAATACTACAATATAAGTCAAAGAAGATTAATGTTACCATTTGATCATCATACATACCATATGAATATGATCAAAACCAGCATACATGTAGGTACATTACAATTTAGCGTTGTGCGGAGATCAACCTCTTCCGCCTGCTGCACTATCCAACACAAAAACATTTTTTGTCGGCTGATTTCTCCCTCCATTTACCAGCAAATGCAAAACAAACTTTTGTTTATGTGATCCACAATTCATATACTTTGATAATAACTACTGACTCTGTTGTTTTGAAGACCGCAAAATGTAGAGAAAAAAAATGATTATTTCCTGTCCGTTTTCCTTACCGATGCGTCCTAACAGATAGCGTTCAACTATTGAACGGTACAGTGTATGAATGGGTGGTATGCTTATCTCCAGCGTATTAGCGTATATTGCGTGTAAATGGTCCAACTGATTGGACCATTTACTTTAGTAGATGTGCATTAATAGGGATCTAGGAAGACCACTATCTATACTAGTTCATTCATAGCAGCAAAATTAACTCTGCTACATTATTTATTAGTTGTTGAAATTTGTGTAAGTTAGAAAAGACTTAGTTTGAGGCCAGTGAGAAAGGGAACTCACCTTGTGTTTGAGGGCAGCTTTAAAAATATCTTCCCTGTTAATAATCGTAATGAAGCAAGGCTGCAAGGTGTTAATGCAGTTAACCCCTTGTCTTGTCCAGGAACATTATATTGTTGTACACATGTGCGACTATGCTGTACTACTTACTGCAAATTTTGAAAATATATATATGTTAATAATTTAATAATAATTATTTATATAGCGCTTAAATTGAATACAATGTTTCTAAGCGCTTGAGAAAAAGAGATAGTATAAAATAGACACAAAACTTAATACAAATTAACAACAACAAAACAGGATATATACATTAAATATGATATGATTGATTGTATAAATTAATGCATCTTTAACGTTGATTTAAAAGAGTCTATGGTAGGGACATCTCTGATGTGAAGGGGTAAATCTAACTCTTATGCTTCCGTTTTGCAGAGTTTAGTGACTCGGCCCTATTGCAGGATCTGAAGGATGTTCCCACCAAGCCTGCTCCGGTCCACACATTTCACGACGACTTAAACGATGATGACGATGTCCTCAATGATGAGGGAGATACAGAGGTAATATATATATAAGACAGTAGGCCTACATATTTGTCAGGTAATTTCTATACAGTTGACAACATCAGTGATGACTGTAATCCTTTATTAAGATTGGGAACATTCATACCATGGCTATTTGGAACCATTAACAGCAAAAATTGATTCCGCATTCACATTCTTAGCTTCCATAATTGAGATTATGATAAATTGATATATTAGTATGCCGGGTGATTATTATTGTTTGTCTTAAATATTTGAACATTTGTATAATTTGTTTTATCTCCAAAAATAAAGGCAACTACTACACAGTAAGGAGTTTGGATAATATTGTTTGATTAATTGTAATTGAAATGTTGTCTTTATACAGCTCTTATCGGGTCAAAAGAAGAAGCCCTCTTTCTGGACGTTTGAGTACTACCAGCAGTTCTTTGATGTCGACACGCCCCAAGTAGGCCACAGACTTCTGGGTTCCTTTGTTCCCAATCCGGCAAAGAACTTCCTGGACAATCACATCAGACCATCACCAGATCTTTATGGTAAGAAAATGGATTGATGATTATGATGAAACTTTGATGTCGGGCATGTAGAATTTTATAAATGGTCTAACTTGGTTGCCCGATTGGACAACTAACATTTCTGTTCTACTACAACTGTTAACTTATTTAAATGTAAATCACATCTAAAGGTTTAATTTTCTTTTCGGGCAAGTGAACTTTGTAGATTTATGGTTTTACATGCCCGAATACGGCAGCAGAGAAAACAGTTATTGTAGAGGCTTGTTGTACTATTTGATAGTTCTACTTCAACTATGATTTTCATATACAGGGTGGCCCCCAAAAAACGGAACAGGGTACTTCCCAAAATAAAGTAACAAAATGATTATGTCTATGGGATATGGTGTATTTTCCAATGAAAAACGATATCAAGAACAGTAATTTTGGTCGTGTAGTTTTTGTTTTAGGGCGCAGTGAGTGACACCATGTCAGGTTCCCATTTTTGACAATTTTTACCAAGTCAGTGCCTGTTAAATCGCACTTACTGCCCGTCATACAACGAGCAATACGCGCGCCATTGTTAGTGTGCATTCAGCTGTGTACCGAGAAAATGGGCATAGTTGCTCAATGCTATGACGAGCAGGAAGTGCGATTTATCGGGCACTGACGTGGTAAAAATGGGAACCTGACATGGTGTCACTCACAGCGCCCTAAAACAAAAACTCCACGACCAAAATGACTGTTCTTGGTATCATTTTTCATTGGAAAGGACACCCTATCCGATGGACATAATTATTTTGGTGCCCCGTTCCGTTTTTTTTTGGGGCCACCCTGTATAGTACAATATCCTCCTGACCCATTGAAGACGATTTTATTTTAAAAGAGGCATTCTCTGTAGACTCGAGCCCCAGTATTTCGGGACCAGTCCTGAAGGGTTAATATGATCTTACTATACAATACTCAAGGTCGTATCTTAATTGTCTAATTTCCAGGTCCTCTGTGGGTGTGTATCACCCTTGTTTTCACCATTGCTATCAGCGGAGACATGGCTGACTACATTGCAAATCGTCACTCCACCACCTACGCTTGGCACGCACACTTTTCAAATGGTAAGTGTTGGGATTTTTTATCCCCTGCTCAGCTTCCGTAGATCACTTTGATTGAGAACAATGCTATAAATTTCCAATTCAGCAGGGGAAAAAATAGTAAACTTGTTTTGATGATATTTCTATTTGGTAATATTAATTAAAATAAGGTACAACCTATTATATAAACATCTTACTCTGTTTTTCTATGATATGATGCCAAATTTACTTTATGTGTAACTTTTACTCATACCTTGTATTTACAAGGTGTTTTTTCACATTTTCGTCATAACTGTATTTTCTTTAAATGTTTGATGTAATTAATATTTGTTTAAATTTATTTATTTTTGTAATTTGATATGTATCAGCTCTCAAGCTGTTTTAATCAAATTTTGTTCAATAAATCTACCGGTATTCTATTCAATTCATTTCAATTATTTGACTTTGAGTACTGAATCGTCGTATTTTTCGCTAGTTTTCTCCAAATGAATTCTCACTGGCAATGAACAATGTCTGGGTGAATATGAGTGTATCAGATGTAGTTTATGACACTGCTATGGTTACTGAAGCAAGTTTTTGCTTTGAATTTTGAATTACATTTTGTTTTCAGGAGCTACCTTTTTAAGCTGGCCTGCATGGAAGTAGCAGTGTAGCACTCTAAAAAAAAATGTTTGCAGTGCGAGTGTCGAGCCATGCATAAAACAAGTATTTCCTGGCATTGGTCTACTGTTAGTAGTCTTGTCGCTTTTTACTAGTTTGATTTTGTTGACTCTTTATTTATTTTTTTTAATTCATTTGTATCTTTTGTAATACAGTGACAGTAGCAGGAGTAGTGATATTTGCCTATGCATGGATCATGCCATCGTGTGTGTGGGGGTTTCTGCAGTCGAGGGGGAACATCGGCGGCTATACATTCTTGGAGCTTGTGTGTCTGTACGGATACTCCCTAACGATATACATCCCTGTCTCGGTGAGTATTTAAAAACCCTTTCTATCATTCTATCATTGGCGAGGAAACTTGGAACATTCTCTCAGATTATACCATTCAAGAAATCCATGACTGTGAAACAATTAAGACTTTAAGTTGGCAGTTAACAGACCTGTAAAATAATATAGATGGTTTTTAATTTGTATAGTATGAATTACTGTGGTAAAAGGGATCTAGTAACTTTTTTGGCATGTGCAGCAAGTGATGAATAATTGGTATAATGTATAGTTTTGCGATCTGATTGATATGCACTGACTTTGTACCGAGTTATCCAGTAAATAATTACAAATCAGAACACTTCAATCGTAAATATCTTTCAAACGAAAAGGAAATTCGGTAAAACCAAGCAGTCATGAACGATGTCAAGAAATTCACTGTTCTCGCACTTTTCTTGTTACAGTTACAGTCAAACCTGTCTTGGTGGCCATGATTATGAAAATTACAGTTATATTGATAGGGATTAAAATATGCCTTTATTTCTGCGGGGGAATAATAATGATGATTACAATTATTTTGTTTTCATTTTTTTCAATTAGATGCTATGGATGATAAATTACGATTGGCTGCGATGGGTCCTTGTTATGGTGGGCCTGGCTCTCTCCAGTGCTGTTCTTCTCCTAGCCCTTTGGCCCACAGTGAAGAACAATGAGAATAATTTTGCTGCTCTCGCACTTGTCTTGTTACAGTCAAACCTGACTGAGAATACTAATTATGATTAAAATGATTTTGTTTTTTATTCTTGTAAATCAGATGCTATGGATGATAAATTATGACTGGCTGCGATGGGTCCTGGTTATGGTGGGCCTGGCCCTATCCAGTGCTGTTCTCCTCCTAGCCCTCTGGCCAGCAGTCAAGAACGCTGACAAGAAATTCACTGTTCTCACACTTTTCTTGTTACAGTCAAATCTGTCTTGGTGGCCATGATTATGAAAATTACAGTTATATTGATAGGGGTTAAAATATGTCTTTATTTCTGACTGGGAATAATAATGATGAATTACAATTATTTTCTTTATTTTGGTTAAAATCAGATGCTATGGATGATAAATTATGACTGGCTGCAATGGGTCCTGGTAATGGTGGGCTTGGTCTTCTCCAGTGCTGCTCCTCCTAGACCTCTGGGCCGCAGTGAAGAATGATGAGAAGAAATTCACTGTTCTCACACTTTTCTTGTTACAGTTACAGTCAAACCTGTCTTGGTGTCCATGATTATGAAAATTACAGTTATATTGATAGGGATTAAAATATGCCTTTATTTCTGCGGGGGAATAATAATGATGATTACAATTATTTTGTTTTCATTTTTTTCAATTAGATGCTATGGATGATAAATTACGATTGGCTGCGATGGGTCCTGGTTATGGTGGGCCTGGCTCTCTCCAGTGCTGTTCTTCTCCTAGCCCTCTGGCCAGCAGTCAAGAACGACGACAAGAAATTCACTGCTCTCGCTCTTTTCTTGGTATTCGCCTTCCACGCCGGGCTTGCGGTTGGATTCAAGGTAGGTTTATAATAAATTATACTTATAAAGTGCACTTATATATGTTACTTATAGCTTACTCAAAGGGGTATACCCCTTCCATGCAATGCTTGCAATTGGAATCAAGGTAGATTTGTAATAAATACGGAGAATCCACATTATAATAAGCATCTTGGGTCCATTGAATTCTCCTTGTTATATCAGATATCTCGTTGTATCGTGGCTTAAAAACAATAAAAAAAACATTGAACCTGGACCTGTGAAAATACCTCGCTATATCAGGTATCTCATTATAACAGAGCTCGTTATAAAAAGGTTTCACTGTAATATGAATATATATATATATATATATATAGCACACCTTTTGAACTCGCTATGCAACAACAAAAAAAGCACAAAATATGCAAATCTATATAAATACTTCCCAACTGCTATATACAAATAGACAACACAGAATCGCTTTGATTGCTGAAGATCGATAGTCATCCGGTGGAGTTGAGTGGGCTATACTCTCTGCGTAGCTCTCTGCTTTACCAACTCAGTGTCTCAGTAATGTAATTGTTGAATTTCCTTTATTTAGATTGAGTAGCTTCATAAAACCATTGTCAATAAAAAATAAAATACATCAATAAAATACAACTGCACAATTAGAAATTGATTGTGAGACATGCAGGAATATAATACATAAATAAATACAAAATAAAAAATGTAGCTTACCCTTCCAATAAGTAAGCCCATGCTATGCAATTTACTCACTAAACATATATGTAGTATGAATTTGCAGTCCAGCTTGTCTAGAACTGTCTCTGATTGCCATGGTTGACTCTTGTCAAAATTCTCATAGAATCAGATCTATAGATTTGCTCCTTCATGCTCATGATAGATAAAACACTTCCACCTGCACTATAATATTTACTTTCTCAATCGAGGTCAACACCAAATAAGGCTTTTGCACTTCTAAGTTAGCCCCACATTCTAAATTGATTTAATCTGCTATTCAATTCTGTTAGACATTTCTTTTGTATTACTTGTTTGTTATAATACTTGATGTATTTTATCTTTTGATGTTTTTATGAAGAATGTGAATAAACTGAAATGAAAATGTAATTAGTGTGGAATTAGTTGTGAAGACACTTGGCTTCTTTACCAAGCTTCTATTTATTGTAAATGATGGGGAGATTAAGCAATTAATGTAAACTTGTCTAAAAGAATGGATCAAACAGAATCTTGCAATTTAAGTTAGCACTCATAGCGTTAAGAAATGTAATTTTGATGTTTTAACTCATTACTTTTTTACATTTTTTTGTGCAGATGTATTTCTTCCATACGGGCCACCCGGATGCAGCTACAACTCTAGCTCCTATCTCTCCGACCACACCACACAGTGACACGCCCATCGTACCTCCCAAGACCAACCCTAGTACAGTACATAGTGCTTCAACAATACACCATTCGCCACTCGCACCATGATAGAACAGACCAAGAGCATTTCTTATATCGTCGGGGTGAGAATGATAAGGGCGTTAAGTCAGTTTTTGGCTAAAATTAGTTATGTATACCTACTCGTTTGGTGGAGCTTCCGCTATGTGGTACCAATTTTTCAAGGTAATAATCATTTTTGTTGTTGAAATATCTATCAAAATTTAACCCTAGAGGTCTTATATGTACATTTGGTTTGTACAGGTCTCCCAAACTTTAAACCCGAGTATCTCTGGATATTTAAAAAAAAATTGACTTAGCACCCTTCTCTTTCTTAGCTGACGATATGATTCTTTGCTTGTATTTCTTAGGCTGGAATTCACAAAGGTATTTTATGAGAACATGATAAACTAATAATGTTTGCAATTTATATAGCGCCCAATGTGATTGATAATCATCTCTATTAAAGCGCTTTACATTATTACTATGGTTTTAAAACCATGGAGTGCCGCATGTAGACAAGTTAACCCATTGACTACGGGAACCGGGATGGTTGTGTACAAAGTCTATGGAGATTTCAGAATCTCGTAGTGAACTGGTTAAAAGTGGAAATCAAATTTGCTAATTTCCAATGATTCAGGCTTGATTCAACTGTTGTTGCTTGCTATTAAACCAGCCGCACCAAATGAACTTCACCATCTGCGAACATAGACCTTTATTTGGTGTGTGCAGCAAATGTGAAGCATCAGCATTGTTAACAAATTACAAAGTTTCCATTCTTTCTCCATCAGTTTACAAATGGCGCTCCACGGTTTAAATTCATGGTTTCAACCAAGGATTACATAAACCTCTTTCAGTAAAATTCCAGCAAGCCAGTGCTCAAAATTATCTCAATGTTCACCTCTGAGGCAGTTGGGAAAGGGAAATTTTTATTTTTACATTTCACGGCCTAAAACAAATATTTTGAGGCTATGAAAAGAAGGAAACATAATACAAAATGCAGACATGTTTTGGTGCCCTGCTTTTTGTGTCCTGGGGACCCAAGGCCTATTGCATAAAGCAACCCTCGAAATTAACTTTTTTTGCTGGTGGCCCGGTCGGGCCAGTAACATTAGTATTTTTCCAATTTTGGTGGCCCGAAACCAAAATCTACTGGCCCGAAAAAAATAAGGAAAAACAAAAGTAAAATTAAAACAATAACCATATTCATAGTTTCAGGGTACTGGGCAATGTTTAGCCTCATTTGTTACTGTATTCCAATGCTCGAAATTATCTTTTTTTCTGGTGGCCCGAAAATAAAATTTACAAACAAAGAAAAACAATGGTCATGACTACTTGGTCATTAATTGGTAAATTATGGTAGTTATGTGTTAAAATTACCACCATCATTAAAGAAATCCATCACTGAATAAACAAAACCTACAATCGAGCAGTTTCATCTAAGAGTCATCAACTGATGAAACTAAGCTCTTTTCCATGTACGATTTTGTTATTTTATGGTCCATAAAATCTCCAACACAAAAAAACACACATGGGACTGAGCATAGCTAAGATAACTTTTCAAATCGGGAAATGAAATCACTTAAATCTTTGTTATTTTACAAGCTAAAATAATTCCAAGTAGTCACAAGTCTCTACCTTGTAAACATGATTCTTTCTAATACCTTCAAAAATATGAATAATGATCCGAAAGATGAAATTATTCCCCTTTATTGACGGTATCGCGGACGGTATCGCAAAGGCAAGCACACTGCACTTTGCAATATGAATGAATGTGAAAAGTTAGACATGTGTTTTGATAGGTCTTAGTATGCACACATACTCCCTCTGTGGATTGGTTGTTCTATGTTTATATTCTACATGTTGCAAAGGCTTCCAGGGGGTGTGTGGGAAATTAAGAAAACAGCATAAGCATATGCTTTTACTTTTAGTCATTACACACCTCTGGAAGTTGTTTAATTTTACCATGATTTATCATGCAAGAAGTAGATAATTCAAGGGAGAGTGTTCATATGAGGAAATAGCACATATTTGTAGGCATAAATAAGGATTAATTCAACTAGCGCAAGTGCGCTTGCGACTTTTTATGTCCGTCCTTTTCATTTCTTGCAAATATTTAAATCACAATTAAAGTGTTTTTAAGAGGTGTCAAACTTGAGATTCATATTCCTTGATGTTGTCTTCTTATGGTTTAAACATTTGGTGGCCCGATCGGGCCACCAAACTTTGGCATTTTCATGTTTTTACTGGCCCGACCGCAACTTTTACTGGCCCCGGGCCATCGGGCCTACGCCAATTTCGAGCGTTGCATAAAGTTTGAGTTGTGATCAATTGCAACTTTGCGATTAAATGGAACTCAAACTCAAAAAGTTGCATTTGACTTTTGGGGAGTAGCATAAATTTGAACATTTTGTCTCGCAACTCTTTATACAATATGTCCCTGGTAATTTTGAGCCTTCGCTATAAACTTGTACAGCATTCCTTGAAAGTTAACTCGAGAACTTTCTATCAAAATATTTATTTATTAATTAGTGTAGTGTACTTTTTGTTCACAGGAGTACTAAAGCAGCCAAGATGTAAAAACTCATGGTTGTATGTAAATATTTCATAATTCTATATTTCAATGACACTTGATTTAACTTTTTTTAAAGCATGTTTAATATCATGCATACTTAATGTATATTGATTTTTGTTTTTTCTGATCTCATTAGACTAGTTCCATTAATTATTCAAAATGAAAGAATATTTAATGCAGCTATTTGATAACCCGTTGTTTGTTGCAATCACCTTCTTTGTCAAAAATTTGTTATTATTGTACATGTACTTTGCAATAACTGTTGCTGTAATTGAAAGTGTTGTTATGAAAATGTTATGTTAGCTTCAATGTTTATTTTGTTATTCACATTTACTTTTGAAAAAGAATTACAAGAAATCAGTATTTGCCTTGTACACATGTATATTATGTATTGTGCTAGTAGTACATGTACAGTATGTTCTCCCGTGTAACAAGCCTTCGTTGAAGAATGTGATCTGGTACCGATTTTCTCAAATTACACAGAGCATTCTAGGAATATGATTGGCTGAAATTGATATTTGGTGCTCACGCAGTGCTTCTAAAATCCGCTTAAAGGGAAAGTTTCCCCAACATATATTTACCTTTGATTATGTTCTCTACACATTAAAACAGAATTTCATGCAAACACGACCAACATTGGCCCTTTGGGCAATGGAGGCTGCCATTGATGTTTATGAAACTTGAATCGCTCTAAAATGTGATGTCAAACAGGTTTCAAAAAATATAATGGCAGCCTCCACGCTTTACGCGATGAATGGGATTAGCCCATACTCCATACAGCGAGTGACTTTGAATGATGCTCCTCGCCTCCTCCTTTGTTCAGAGGGCAAACATTGGACATAATATTTGCATGAAATTATGTTTTAATGTATAGAGAACTTAATTAAAGGTAAACAGATGATGGGGACACTTTCCCTGTGCAGATTTACCCCAGATGTTTAAAGGGTACCACCACCCAAAAATAATATTCTTATTAAAGAAAGGTAACATCTTTAGTATTCCATTCCATCAACAAGTTCACAAAAATATGTTTCCAGAAAAAAAAAATATAATTGGAAACGCATCACCATTCTAAAGCATGCGTTCATGCGGTCTGAATTACGCAGACTGATATGCGTGCGGTGAATTGCAATGTGTGCAGAGCGAACGAATCGCCCGGGAATCTATTGTTTACAAACGTGCGCGTGAATAGCATTGGCGCACTCGCAAATGGTTGGCCCGTATGGAACCAGGAAATAGCAGTGGTTCCGTACTTCCGTAAGTGGTGGAAATTAATTGCTTTGTTTATGAATTGCACAACCCTTTGCAAAATGTTGGGTATCTATTTGATATCACAAAACGGTACCAAAACATATAATAAAGTGTTGTTCTTTGCCTGGTGGTCCCCTTTAACTACTTACAAATTAAAATGATCTCATTGATGTACTAAATCTAAAAGTTAACATTTTGGGGGTTTATAAATGCATTAATTCCATTACTCAATGCTAGGGGGGGGGGGGGGGATGATTCTTTGTAGCCCAGTCAGGCAAGTACAATTACAAAACAAATGTCAAATTTTAATTTGGTGGCCCCTTACTAAGAAATACATTAATTCATATGTTGCATTTAAATGCCCATATAGGCAATTAACATGTAATGTAGTGTAGCTTACAGAAGGACTGCAAACTGAAAGAAAGACAAAAAGGAAGATGTTCTCATGTGTTTAGATACATGTGTAAATGTGTTGTTTGTTGAAGACATTGTTAATCATTTGTTAATCTCCAATTTACATGATTTATCTTGTATGCTATTTTGTATAATGGTGGTAGCTGTCAATGGGAATTATTTGAAAGGAGACTCATATTTATTTATGTGCATTTAATTTGTGTTTTCTTTGCTCTGACAAATAAAATGATGAACTGTATTCAAAGACATACATTTATTATACATTTGTAAATGTGCTTTATTTCTTCATTCATTTGAGAGATGGTATGTATTTACATATTAAAGACAACAGTAGATAAATTAATTGAAATAAATTCCAATTGTAACAAAGCTCGACTCTGTTTCAGAACATCAGAATTGTTTTTTCACATGATAAATAATTTGGATGAATCATTGTGGATGACTTCAAACCGTAAAGTACACCATGCACCGATTTAAAGGGGAATGAAAACCTGGAATAGTTGCATACCGTAAGTAACTGATAAATGCATAATTCCTGTCACTTCTAGTCCTATAATTTCTCATGGGTATCACTAATAATGGAAATAATCAATTTTTATTCAAACCACTACAATCTGTTCTGACTGACCATTGGAGGCTGCCATGTTTTTCAACTGTTCCATATGAAACGTCATCAGAGATCATTTAAGCATGCGCCAACAGAAGTGGGTTAAGTAACCGCTGTTGAATCTGCTGCTATGTCGGTGGACTATGTCGAGACTAGAAGTGAAAGGAATTATGCACTTATCCAGGGCTCGACACTTGCACTGGACCGCTGGCCCGGGGCCAGTAAAATTGCACTTCGGGCCAGCACAAATGTAAAAAGTCATTTTTTGGTGGCCCGATCGGGCAAGCAAATTGTAAATCCGACACTGACAAAATTTGAAAATCTTTGTTTTCTTCCATGTCATGCCTCATTTATAATCAATGGTTTGATCAGATATTTTGCATAGTAACTAACCCTACAAAAAAGGTTATTCATGAAATTAAATTTTGGGGCCAGTAAATGTTTCTTTCGGGCCACCAGAAAAGGGGAAGAAATCATTTTCCTGGCCCGACTGGGCCACTGACAAAAAATGTAAGTGTGGAGCCCTGACTTATCAGTTATAATAGTATGCAAAAATTCCAGCGTTTCATTCCCCTTTAACCTCATAACATGTACACATGTAGTTTTACCCGAAAACATCAATACAGTAAACGGGTTGTATATCGTACCTTTCATAATGTAAGTTTAAGTACAATATAAATAATTTTGTGTCAGTTTTCCAGTCATGTATTTAAAGAAAGTCTAGCAACTGTACAAAACAAAAAGAAAATTTCATAAAAGTGTTGCACAGAAATTCTAAGAATTACCGATGCTCGCAAGCCATTGAAATTCAAAATACAAATTCATGATTTGTCAGCATATTTACCTTGGAGAAAAATGTAACATTTACAAGAAAATTTGATGAAGATTTTGAGTTACAAGTTGAAATCAAGTGACTTGGAATGATCATGTAATAACTTCATAGAAGATGGAAGTAGTCCCGAGTTAAACTTTTTTTAAAAAGATGTCCTCTCCCAATATTTCTAGGAATATGAAAGCGGGCAGAAAAGACTCGCTATTGCCATAATTATTTGATCATGCAAAGAGAGTAAGGCGGGCGTCGAGTCAATTTTTTGCTAAATTGTAGGCCGGAGCCTTCTCGATGTGATACAATATGTTCAGATACTATTCGTTTCAAGTTTGAGGAATATTTATAACAAAGTAAGAGAAGTCAATATGGTGTCTATGAGGCTCCTAAACTTTAAAGGGATCTAGTAACTTTGTTGACATGTGCAAAAAGTTATGAAGGATTGATGCAATGTATATTGTTGTTATCTCATATGTCCACAGGGTATTGTGTGAAAATTTCAAGTCAAATGGACATTGCATGGCCAAGTAATGAGCGAAAATGCAAAGTGATATTCACTAACTCACTGCACTCACTTTGTACATGGTTTCAAAACTCCACCTGAGTTTTTCTTATCTGAATACTTCAATCGTACATATCTTTGTAACAAAAGGGAAATTTGAAAAACCGGTCCCATGATTTTATTGTTAATATGAACACAACATGGTATGAGGGAACCGCTAGAATTAAAATTTTATTTTGAGGATTTGGACAATGTTACTAATTCCCTTTAAACATGATTATCACTGAAGTACATAAAGTGCTTTTACTGCTTTTTGCAAGCCTGATAAAATAGCATGTATGCTTCCCTCATTGCATTTAGTCAAAATATATCATGTTGTTGTAAACCATCTGCAAATGGAATAATATTTGAAACTAGGATGAAACAGAATGTAGATAGAAAAGTGTCAATGCAGATGACTCATTATTTCATAAGGTCACAAGACTTTATCAGGCACACTATTGCCACATAATAATACATATAAATGTGATTATAAACGCTCATTCGCATACTATATGATCCCTTCATTTATCTAGTCTACAAATGGGGTTGTCATAGACCATCTGCAGGTTGACTTTTGGTCCGAACAGATCCCTGATGTTGTCAATGCCATACTTGATCATGGTCGGTCTGTAGAGGAAGAGAGAGAGAGAAAATTAAAATAAGGGAAAATGGAAGCGTGCTCTTAACATTGTCCAAATCCTCAAAATAAAATTTTAATTCTAGCTGTTTCCTCATACCTTGTTGTATTCGTATTAACAATAAAATCATGGGCCAGGTTTCGGTTTTTCAAATTTCCCTTTCGTTACAAAGATATGTACGATCGAAGTATTCAGATAAGAAAAACTCCCGTGGAGTTTTGAAACCGTGTACAAAGTGCAGTGAGTTACTGAATATCACTTTGCATTTTCGCTCATTACTTGGCCATGCAATGTCCATTTGACTTGAAATTTTCACACTATACCCTGTGGACATATGAGATAACAACAATATACATTGCATCAACCATTCATCACTTTTTGCACATGTAAACAAAGTTACTAGATCCCTTTAACCTGTGCCCTACTAGATTTTGCAATCCCCATAGAGTTAATGGGTCAAATTGAATTGAATGCTGCATTATAACAAACAAAAATCCTAAAATCTCAACATAATTTATTATTTTTTAGCAATCTTTAATAAAGATTGCTAAAAATTGCTCTATAATTGAATACAACTTTGCAAATAGTGTAGCCATCTAAATCATGGATAGAAATGAATGGCTCATCAAAACGTAGGCACTACCAAGTCACTGGTCTTTTTAAAATTCTTTCTTAGACATGTCCTTACTACAAAAACCCAATGTGAACAAGATGACACAATTACAAGCTATTTTTGCACATATGAGCCCTGTGACCTTTTGACTTCATAACCCAAACCAGTGCATTAGCTCCTCAAGATACAACAAGTACCAAATTAAGGTAATCTCTAAACCGATCTTGAGATATCCATCATTTGAGAACGAAAATGGGATGGATGGAAGGAAAACCAGAAAACATAATGCATACAAAGTTTTAATTTTACCTTTCTAGCAAAAGTCCCCAAGCGATGACAACCACATCTTTTGGTAAACCCATGGGTAGAAGCATCTCGGGTTTTTTGAAGACTCCAGAGTTTCTACACTTCAAATATTTATCTCAATTCCCTCTCAAAATAATTTATCTAAAAATAAACTCGCCTCTAGTAATAATAATAAGTGAAATAATAAGATAAAATGTAATTTTACCTTTCTAGCGAAAGTCCCCAAGCGATGACTACCACATCTTTGGGCAAACCCATGGGTAGAAGCATCTCTGGCCTGAAGACCCCAGAGTTTCCGACCTCCACCCACTTCTTGAGCCCCTCATGGTAGCTGAATACCTCCATGGATGGTTCCGTGTAAGGGTTGTACGCCGGCTTGAAGCGAAGCTTCTCAATACCTGAACAGATAAACACAAATGAAGAGTTGATGATAAGGAAGAGATAAAAAGTGGATTTTTTGAGTGGTTGTTTTCTTGAGTCCCCATGGTAGCTGAATACCTCCATGGATGGTTCTGTGTAAGGGTTGTATGCCGGCTTGAAGCGAAGCTTCTCAATACCTGAACAGATAAACACAAATGAAGAGTTGATGATAAGGAAGAGATAAAAAGTGGATTTTTTGAGTGGTTGATTTCTTGAGTCCCCATGGTAGCTGAACACCTCCATGGATGGTTCCGTGTACGGGTTGTATGCTGGCTTGAAGCGAAGCTTCTCAATACCTGAACAGATTAAAACAAATGAAGAGGATATAAAGATTAAGAGCTGTAGGGGACATTTTTATGAGTGATAGTTGACATGTTTTGAGGGTTTTTTTTGCCCTGATGAGGTCTAATTCTTGTTATGATGAAGGCAATAAATCAAATCAGTGTTGATAGCTGAACATCTCCAAGATGGTTCCATGTAAGGGTTGTACACCGACTTGAATTAAAGCTTTTCAATACCTGCATTAGATGGATAAAAGATATATTTGGGCGACTGTGATAGCTGGAAGAAGTAACTTCAAATTTTACTTGCCCACAACTGATTTCCTGACAACCTCTCTGACATACCGTCTATCATACATACCTAGTTTCTTGTAGAATGAATACAGGACGCCGATGAGGTCTCCCAGAGTGAGGTTGTAGTCTGCTATCACGCCCTCTATCTGATGGAACTCTGCTAGATGAGTGGCATCAAGGGTCTCGTTCCTGAATACACGGTCGATGGAGAAGTACTTGACTGGCGTGAAGGTTTTCTGGACAGAGAAAGAACAAAAAACGATAGTCATTAGTGATAATCGCAGTCGATATGATAATCGATAGAATGATGATGATGATTATGATGTGATCATGTTGATGATCTGATGAAACTCGGCTAAAGCAGTGGAATGAAGAATTCTGTTTCTGAATACAGTCGATTAAGAAGAACTTGACTGATGTGACGGTGTCCTGTGTAAAGGACAGTGAAACAAATTAGAAACAACAATAGTATTTAATGATGATCTTAATCAAGATGATGCTTATGATGGTGGTGATGATGATGATGATGATGATGATGATGATGATAATGGTGGTGGTGGTGGTGGTGATGATGGTGATGGTGATGGTGATGGTGATGGTGATGGTGATGGTGATGGTGATGGTGATGGTGATGGTGATGGTGATGATGATGATGATGACAATGACAATGCTGATGATTTAATCCTGTTAATATTCAATGCATAATATTAAATCCCCTGAATTCCTCATCATAAAAAATAATGAGAATCTCTAGTTCCCATTTTTACCTATATTTCATATGAATGTATGAAGATTAGATGATGATGTCAATTATTGTAATTATTACAATGGCGAACATTTTGAAAACGATAATGTTAAACATGATTATAAAGGGGTAAAAGAAGAAGACCTCACCTGTTGCGCTAGTTTGTAGAGCATGCGAGCACTGACAGCTGTGGTGTGCGTCCTTAGGATGTTCTTCTTAGCCTCCTCTATCTTCCAGTCATACAGGTAACTGCATTATAAAAAAAATATATCATTAATTAATAATAATATTAATAATATTACTGATATACCCACTTAAGGATGATGCAGCTTTTTGTATGATAAATTCAAAACTGCCCAGTAATATTTCTGGTCAGTTTCAATTCTCACATATTTGTAGAGCACACTTATAACAAAACAAATTTTTACTAAAATTCTTTTAACTTACCCCTGAGAGCCATAGCCTCCTTCGGAATGAACTTTCTTCACCCTCTCTAAGTAGTCCATGGGAAACTCATGTGCGTTGGCTGGCTCTGAAAGGATTAAACAAGGACATGTTCAAGACATTTACATACTGTAGGTATACCGTACTGACTGGCGTAATCGCAGCAGCCGCGTAAAGGCCGCAGCCGCGTAAAGGCCGCATGCCGACTTTGAGCAATGAAATGAATTTTTAACTAGATGGATCTTCGATTATTATCGAAAATTATGCCTCCGCTATCACGCGATTTTAATATCAAGCCCAAATTAACATGCACTGATTTAATTTTTAAAAATATTTTTCATATATTTTGAGTCCTGTGACCTTGACCATATGACCCCAATCTTTGATGGCTCCCTAAAAAACATTCAGGTACCAAGTTTGATTGAAATCTGACATTTAGTTCTTGAGATTTTGGCATTACAAGCTTTTTTGCATTTATAATGAGTCCCGTGACCTTGTCTTTGACCTCAACCTCATGACCCCAACATTTTATGGCTACGCTGACTCTTTATGATACATTCAGGTACCGAGTTTGATTGAAATCTGACATTCAGTTCTTGAAATTTTGCCATTACAAGCCATTTTCGCATACATATTGAGTCCTGTGACCTTGACCTTTGACCTCATGACCCCCCAAATCTAATCAGATCAGTGGCACCCCGATATGTACACTCATACCAAGTTTGAAATTGATCCGTCAACCGGTTCTTGAGATATCGCAAGAACGAGGCATTTTTGCGCATACATCGAGTCCTGTGACCTTGACCTTTGACCTCATGAACCCCAAAATCTAATCAGATCATTGCCACCCCAATATCTACACTAATACCAAGTTTGAATTTGATCCGTCGACCAGTTCTTGAGATATCGCGAGAACGAGGCATTTTTTCATATATATTGAGTCCTGTGACCTTGACCTCTGACCTCATGACCCCTAAAATCTAATCCGATCATTGTCACCCCAATATGTACACTCATACCAAGTTTGAAATTGATCCGTCAACTGGTTCTTTAGATATCGCGAGAACGAAAACGGGACGGACGGACGGACGGACGGACAACCCGAAAACATAATGCCTCCGGCCACTTCGTTGGCAGAGGCATAAAAAGGTATGGCCCCCCAAAAAACTTCAAACACTAAAACAATATAAGAAAGGAAACATGAAACACTATAGCAGTGCTGGAAATTAGCACACTGAGACCCGCTTGCCCAGGGCTACTCAAAAATAAGCTAGCTACATGCCACCAACAATCATGATTGCTAAATTCCACTGGCCCAAATGGGGAACCAGAAATAACATAATTTGTACTGTTTTTCTTTGTTTAGGGCTACCAGATGCAAGTTTCAGGCAACTAGTATTTTAACAAATTTTTTTTTTTTACTTGCCTGACTGGGCCACATAGCAAAACAAAGAAGAGTTGATTAAACCCAAAATTAATTACAATGGGACTTTCTGCAAGGATAACTTTAAAGATAGTAGATCAATCAGAATGATATTTCAGGGTATGAAACTATAACTTATTACCTACATCTTGCAGAAAACCCTATTCGATTTGCTTCAGTGGTCATGGAGAATGAGGATCTTTTGTCAATCATGTCAGATGTCCCTTTCCTCCAGGTTTTGTAATGTAAGGAGACGTGTTGTCCATTGTGTTCACGCGTTATGAACGAAAATGGACACATGACATGATTGACAAAAGATCCTCATTCTCTATGACCACTGAAGCAAATCGAATAGGGTTTTCTGCAAGATGTAGGTAATAAGTTATAGTTTCATACCCTGAAATATCATTCTGATTGATCTACTATTTTAAAGTTATCGTTGCAGAAAGTCCTGTTGTAATTAATTTTGGGACATGTTGTAGTTACCTCATCGTCATCTGATACTGCCCGCTCTGTCGGTTCGGCTCGGCTCTCGGCTTTGGGCTCCATTTTCCTTTTGACAGGGACCCTTGGTTTGGCCCTCCCCTTGCCCTTGGTGACCTACGGTAAACAGTAAATCATAACAGTGATAACATGGCACTTCATTATTACAAAGCACACTTGGTCCATTGAATTTACTTCGTTATATAATTATTGTAGGGTATTACGTGCCTCGGAATAGAATTTCTACATTCGATTGGTGGCACAATATAAATGCTCGTCTTTAATATGCCTGTGAAATAACCTTGCTATATCAGGTACCTTGTTATCATATAGCTCAGTTTAAAGAGGTTCCACTGTAACCACAGACGAACATTAAAGTCATACCTGTAAAGTGTCAGATATTGCACAAAATGACATTTGAGACTTCAATCCTATATCAATATCATTGTAAAATACAATTGAAAGATTTGTGAAAGTTTGAAAGAAAACGAACACTGTTTACCTAGTGAAAAAAACGAATATTGAGTTCATATTTTATCACTGAATACTGATGGTCTGCCATACATTTGTCGCAGTAATGAATGATCCGTTTGAGATATTCGCACCCGTGTATGTAACACGTAGTACAGAATTCATGGAATTTGCACTCGCTCGGCTCAAAGTTCAATCTCCGGAATGTTCCCACGCATGCTGCAATGCGGACGCGTTTAGCTACAACAATTGTACTTTTTTTCAATTGCGTTGATTAACGCTTTAGAAATAATGATTTTCAATGATAATTATCTTCATACTAAAGGGACATTTGAAAAAAATCAAACCCTATTTTATTCTTCTCTTACCATAAGCTTAACAACACGGTAGAAGAGAAACGAGGAAGCTCCAAGTAATTTTCGTGGATTTGGACACTTTACAGGTATGACTTTAACAGATTTGAACATATATGTGGTAAACGGGTATTCAACTTTTTGAAAATTGTCTCAATTATTCCAATATAGAGCTGGAGAAGCTTTCTGTCTATAATACGACAGGGGGTGTCATGAGAAGCTAGGTGTGATTATATATTTGTCATCATTAAGGGTCCTTGATGATGTGTTTTTTATGCATAAAATTATCATGAATTATATAATTTTGAAATTATAATTTGTGGAACACAAAGACACCATTTGAAAAGACTTTGGGGTGTTGCATAAAGTAGTGCGATTAATCGCAAAGTCATTGCAATTCATTGCTAGTCAGAAAATATGTGATATGAACCAATAAAATTTGCTCATTTAGGTGCATTTTCTAACTTGCGATGAATAGCAACTTTGCGATCAATCGCAATTTTAATGCAACACTCCCAGCTCTACTTGTATATGTTTCTTGTTAAACTAAACCAAGCATGGCTTAGCGGTTAGAGTGTCCGCCTCATGCACGGGAGGTCCTGGGGGTCGAATCCGACAGGGTCTTACGAAAGACTTTTTAAAAATGGTACCTTCTGCCTTCTAGCCAGGAGCTCGGCATTTATAGAATGGAGAAGGGAAAGTTAATCACACGAGTTACCAGAGGACTGGCCCCCCTTCTGTAGTTTTCGCTCCATTTAGTAGACGTGTGGCCTAGAGCTAATGAATCGGAGATGGGCACCGCCTTACATGTATGTGCCAAAATTGGCACGGGAAGGACTTTAACTTTCAAAACTGTTCTACTAATGCAGGTTTCATTTGTATGACGCATCTCTTGACCCCCGGGAAAGGTGCGTCATAGATGCGTCATGTACTGCCATATTGATGACGCACAGTACCGTCATGGAAGCAAAAGGTCATGTCACAACACTGACCCATGTGTGCGTCATAGTCAGTCACTTTACCATGGGTGCATCACAAGGTTCGTCAATAGGACCAATAGGACCGTCATTTTCATGAAATGGTGCGTCAAAATTTTGACTCAAATATGCATCAATGTTTCCTAATGGCGAGTCACTTTTTCTTTCCCGGGGGTCAAGAGGTGCATCATACAAATGACAACTGCATAAACTTACCCTCCTGACAGGGAGTTCTGGGTACTGGTTCATGAACTTGAGAGGCTCCTTGATGATGCGCTTCTTCCTCTTGGGCTCCTCATCCACCTCTCCGGTCTCCTCTCCCTCCGTCTCACTACTGCTACTGCTCACACACTCCGAACATTGCCTGGGGGACACAGAAACACACAGGTGGGACTATGAGAGACTTACAATAATCTGCTGGTATAAATTTACATCTGTCTGTCTGTTTGTCTGTCTGTCTGTTTGTCAGTAGTTTGTTTGTTTGCAGAAACTATCTTAAATATTTACAGTAAGTGGATCAGGTATGATATGTATTGGATACAAAAAACAGTAATGTGAACAAAAGTGCCAAACGAATGATCAAGTATCTCTGTAAGTAACTCACCACACACTGAAGGCACTCTTCTTTGGTAGACGTGTGAGTGGAGGGTCCAGGCAGGTCATGTGGTAATACTTCTTACAGATGTCACAGTGAACCAACATGTGCTGGTCATGCGACTGCTCACAGATTCCACACCTATAACCATGCACGGAATAAAGCAAACAAACAATATCAAACTCAAATTAGAATTTAATAGAAACTCTCAAATTGATTCTATAAATCATTGATACAAAGTTGCTCAACTTACTTTTTAGTTCAAGTTCTGTATTTCATTTACATCAAAAGGCATATAATGTAGATCTTCAAATAAAATCCAGCAAATTGGCTACCTGAGTAAATACAATGATATTAGTATGATGATGATGATGATGATGATGATGATGATGATGACGATGATGATGATGATGACGATGATGATGACGATGACGATGACGATGACGATGACGATGATGGATGATGATGAATTTGTACCCTACTAGATTCTAAGACTGCCACAGTCTTGGTAAATAGCCCACCAGTTTCCCAAAGGCAAGAGGTTATAATAATATTATTATTACTCACAGATGAATGATGGTTGGTGACTTTAACTCCTCTTTATCCTCCTTCCTAGGAGGGGTCTTCCTGAACCTCGGGAGACTGAGTACGGGCGGTAGCTGGAGCTTCTTTCCAGCCACTGTGCCCAACGAAGACCAGATACCTTCAATGTCCGCTCTAGACTTCGCTTGTGCTTCCCGTTGCTCTCCCACCGCCGTCGATAACTAAAGAAAAGAAGGAAAAGTAAACCATTACAACTTATTTGGTTGAGATCTTGTTGAGTCATATTCTTGACCCTAGAGAGGCTGAATACAGGTGGTAGAGACTGAGTACGGGCGATAGTTGTAACTTCTTTCCAGCCACTGTGCCTAATGAAGACCAGATACCTTCTATGTCTGCTCTAGACTTTGCTTGTGCTTCACGTTGCTCTCCCACTGGCGTTGATAACTACAGGGAAAAATGGAGAAGAAAACAATTACAACTTATTTGCTTGAGATCTTGTCGAGTCGATTGCCTAACCCTTGAGAGGCTGAGTAAGGCAGGTAGCTGGAGTTTCTTTCCAGCCACTGTGCCTAATGCAGACCAGATACCTTCAATGTCCGCTCTAGACTTGCCCGTGCTTCACCCTGCTCTCCCACCGCCGTTGATAACTAAAGAAAACTAGATGGATCTTCGACTGCGCGCAGTCGAAAATTATGCCTCCGCTATCACACGATTTTGATATCAAGCCCAAATTAACGTGCACTGAAATTTTTTTTTTTCTTCATATATTTTGAGTCCTGTGACCTTGACCATATAACCCCAAAATTTGATGGCTACATTGGCTCCATAAGAAACTTTCAGGTACCAAGTTTGATTGAAATCTGACATTCAGTTCTTGAAATTTTGCAATTACAAGCCTTTTTTGCATATGGGCAACTCCAGCGTCACGGACATTACAAACAGACATTATTTTCATGACTTTCCAATGCCACTACTAATTCATACCTCTACCTAATGTCTAACTTTTATTTTGATTACAAAGCAATAGCCGGGTTAAGTATGCAAAAAAAGTTTCAGAACATTTATCCAATTCGTTACTGAGTAATTCTGCAAAATGTGCACCGTCACGGACATTACATTTTTTGGACATGACTTTTTGCATCCAATACATCTTTGCAAAAGTCTGTGAGTTCTGAGACCTCACAAAGGTGATTTAGGTATTCAATTATAGACAAGGCAATGATGAATTGAATCCAAGTTGGATTTTGCGAAACGGGCCAGGTATATGTGATCTAGACAACAAAACGTTGCGTCACGGACATTACATTTTCAGCGTCACGGACATTACAGTTTGTCCGGAGAATTTGATTAATTGAAAAATATACTTTAGAGCACTCTAAAGACTGAAATTTCAATCTGAAAAGGTACTTTGATTATCGGTCATCAAATTTGGTGCCTTAAATAATAAAAATACCAGAAAATTTGGAAAATATAAGGATTTTCCTGAAATTTGCACAGGGTAGTCCCATGTGTGGAGTTTCATGTATGGTTTCCGTTTCTCCTATAAGGAGACACCCGAGAATAAAACAAATCATGTGAACTGAAAGATATAATCATAGGATGAGTTCATGTCCACTTTTTCGTGGAATTGCCCATATATATCGAGTCCTGTGACCTTGACCTGTGACCTCATGACTCCCTAAATCTAATCTGATCATTGCCACGCCGATGTGTACACTCATACCAAGTTTGAAATTGATCCGTCAACCGGTTCTTGAGATATCGCGAGAATGAGGCATTTTTGCACATATATTGAGTCCTGTGACCTTGACCTTTTGACCTCACGAACCTCAAAATCTAATCAGATCATTGCCACCCCAATATGTACACTCATATCAAGTTTGAAATTGATCCGTCAATCGATTCTTGAGATATCGCAAGAACGAAGCATTTTTGCATATATATTGATTCCTGTGACCTTGACCTTTGACCTCATGACCCCTAAAATCTAATCAGATCGTTGTCACCCCAATATGTACACACATTCCAAGTTTGAAATTGATCTGTCAACCAGTTCTTGAGATATCGCGAGAACGAAAACGGGACGGACGGATGGACGGACAACCCGAAAACATAATGCCTCCGGCCACTTCATTGGCGGAGGCATAAAAAGGGAAAGGAAACAATTACAACTTATTTGGTTGACAACCACAGTTGAAAAATGGGATGGCAACATTTCAACAATAGCGGGAAAATGGGAAGATACATGTACGATTCAAGCAATTTTGTGAAACTGTAGCTGTTATTTCAGTTGATTACACCATTTATTCATTGACACAAACTCATCACAGATTAAACCAGATTATTTGTAAATTTTTAAATTTCATCTTGAAACGTTTTCCTTTAATTATGAAAATTTACTCACGGTATCGTATTTGCGGCGCAGCTCACTCTCCAGGGACTGTAGCTTCTCATTCTGTTTCATCAGATCATTCAGCCTCGTCTTCAGTGAGTTCATCCTCTCATCACGATCTACAAAGGCAACAAATTAAAATTAATCTCACTTTCTGCACTGATAACAAATCAACAACTTGAATAATAAATTTACAATTCGTCTAGTGTAATGATTCATTTCAAAGTACTGTTCTCTAAACTATATCTACTTGGGCTTTAGCCGAGCTACCATTCAAATGCATTTTAAATAAATATTTCATGAAATAACGCGTCCAAATTGATACACCTCATTTGAAAATGTCGAATAAAGATAAGGAAGTATTTAAATGGACTTTAGGACGTATTTGCATGCTTGCACAGTGAGCATCATTGCAGTTTTATGCTGTAGAATAAACTGTAGAGCTGTAGGAATGGTAAATTTGATCTTGATCAGCTCCACTTGTTTGATAAATTTTTGTTTCCTGCTGACATACAAATGCAGTAGTAGACAAACTCAGCCGAGAGTGGAGGAAATATGTGCCACTTCAAGCTGACAACACAGTTGTACTTTGGTTATTCACATCAAAGTTACTTTATATGACAGTCAAATTAAACCAATTAAATGTCTATAATCTAAGCTTATATTATACAACAATAGTATGTATTTTTGTGATCAAGATGCCATACCAATGCAGTAGTTGACAAATTCAGCCGAGTATGTGAGTGGTGTATGCTATTTAATGCACACATTTATATGCTGTTCATTGCTTGCCTGCATACATGTTTATACACTTTGTATATTGCAACCAATTGGGAATATTTATCAGCCCTACGTAAAGTAGGATTTTGTTTCCCCCCGCTTTTATACATACCAATGCAGTAGTTGACAAATTCAGCGGAGAATGCTGGAGGTATGTGCCACTTTCTGCTGACATCATGGTGAGTCTTGTGCCGTACGTTGGTTGCCCGCATGCTGTCCACAGTGAAGCCCATCAGCTCTGCCTTGCGCATGAGACGGCGGCAAGCGGAGGCGCTGGTCGTCAGGGCTCGGGGAACCTTCTCTGGCGGGATCCAAGGGTCTGGCTTCAGTTGACGGGCTGCTTTGTACTCGTCCTGAAACCTGGTGGAATGCACATTAATTTTGGATAAGAAGGTATTTAGAAGTACTGAAATCCAGATAGAATATATGGAACGGCTCTTGAGTGATGTTTAGTACTTACTGTAGAACCTAAAATCCACAGTGGAAAGGTGTCATATGCATGCATAAATGATTAAATTGACAATATAAAGGCATGCATAATGCAGAAATCATGTTTCAACTAAAGAAAATATATGTAAAAAAAATTAGAAAATTCAACAAAGGTCAAGTAAATTTGATTTGGTTTTGTTGACAAATTAAAATTTGAAAATGCTCATTGTAATTTTGGTGATCATTATAAAAAGCAATGAACCCAATACATAATATGCTCATGGTACTTGGAAAAAGACTCTTGCATACCCACTAACCTACCAACCAGGTCATTTGCCCTGTCGGACAGGGCTGCTAGCAATTGGTCGATGGTAGACACTATTCCTTGTAAGACTATATGGCCAGCCAGTTCTGACACAAAACTTTCCCACACATATAGAGTTGATATAGTACATACTACACGCAATGTCTTTTTCCTTTTTAATTTTGCTTTTATACACTGACTTACCACAGGTACTTGGCCAGAACCCGGTCGGGCAGGGCTGCTAGCTGTTGGTTAATGGTGGACACTATTTTCTTGTTGGACTGGATGGCCAGTCAGTTCTGACACTTATACTTCCTACAATAAAGTTGATATAGTAACATACAATAACCTACCTCAGGTACTTAGCATGAACCCGGTCGGGCAGGGCCGCTAGCCGTTGGTTGATGGTAGACACTAGTTTCTTGTTGGACTGGATGGCCAGCCAGTTCTGACATCAAACTTCCTACACATACAATGACTTACCTCAGATACTTGGCATGTACCCGGTCGGGCAGGGCCGCTAGCTGTTGGTTGATGGTGGACACTTGTTTCTTGTTGGACTGGATGGCCAGCCAGTTCTGACACTAAACTTCCTATACATGCAATGACTTACCTCAGATACTTAGCATGTACCCTGTCGGGCAGGGCCGCTAGCCGCTGGTTGATGGTGGTCACTTGTTTCTTGTTGGACTGGATGGCCAGCCAGTTCTGACGCTTGTACTTCCTGATGGCCTTCTCCACATGCAGCTTGCAGTACGCATAGAACGGATCTGCGATCTCCTAGTCACATGAATGAATGATGGTGTTCATAAACATGAAGACAATCTTCTTGCAGTTAGGAAAAGGATTTGTATCTAAAATCAGGGGGAAATTTTTATTTTAGGGGGCTTTTTTTCAATCTGATGGATATATTTCACATAATACCCTATGCTAATGTTGGGGGCTACCTACTGATTTCAGGGGGCTATTTTGAAAATTAGGGGGCAAAATAGCCCTCAGCTCCCGTGTGTTTCCTACCTTGCTTGAAATATCACTAATTTATATTAAACCTGCATTTTCATTAGTTGGGAGTAACATGTCAGATGAACAAATCAATATGGACAAAACAATCTTGTTAGATGAATAAAATATAGCCATCAATGTACATGTAACTTGCCCCATAGTATATATCAGAAAAGTAAGATTTTGAATTCTTGTTTTTATTTTATGGTTTAATATTTTGAACAATGAGAAACACTCACCTGATCTGGTGATGCCTCAGACAAAAGCCCTTCCCTCTGACCACTGCAAAAGGAAAATAGGGAAAGTAAAATAGGAAAAGGAATATTGTTACTCATGCAATAAGTGTCTTATATTTCTTTCATATTTACATTCACATTTGCACTGACCTAAATACCTATGGCAATATCAGATTCTAGTCAGTATTTGTGAGAAAACAAGAAAAGAAGTTGTCTTCATGGGAGGAAGCAATATTTTATAAAATACTTCATAGCTGTAATTTTTTGACAAAAATGTACTATTTCATGTATTTGGAGAAACAATATTTTCCTTCTGCCACCTTTTGAAAAGCTACTTACCCGAACGTGTAAGTTCTTCAAAAAAGTTATGAAGCAACCTGCGTACTAATAAGATTTTTGATCTGAATCGTTGTGGTGCTTCTATTCCTGCAATAATTGCACTATTTACTTGCACCTTCATACTTTTTGTTAATACTGATATCTTCAAAGATGTATTTATCGTGGCTCTCTAATTTGGTTGTGCATCCTGCACTTCAGCACCGCACAACAGTACGACAATACTCTACTCAGAGGACTGTACCGAGTTTGGAAGAGGAATGCTATGGAAACAAGACTCACCAGGTGACGTGGAAGTGGTTCCTACACATGCCTGCATCACAGCTGATGCACACACCTGTCTGGCTAAACCGATCATCCTCGCAGTAGCTACATGCCTGATTAAAAAACAAATTAAAAATAATAATAACGAACACAAAAACACACTAAATATGTTATTCACTCAGTTGTTTACAATAACACCATAGTTGTATCTAATTCACTGTGATAATAAAAAAAAACATTAAATGTTATTAAAATGATTTTACTTTTCTCTCTTAGAAGAAAATAAACATATTTAAATACTATGAAGTACATTGAATAAAATGTGTGCAAGAGAATTATAGTACTTCTTTTTACAATGGAATTCTACAAGCAAATTTCTAAAGTAAATTTCTACAATTCTTTTAAGATGTTCAGTTCTAGAATACTTGCAAATTTGTCCACTGTTGAAGATTCTGTTTATACTAAAGTCTCATTTTACATAGCTAAAACTAGGGCAATCTGACTAGTCATTTTTGTTTAAAGAAAAATAATAAATGTCACTATCATCATCATAAATGTACACTGAAATCTTACCTTAGCTCCCCATTTAGCAGGTGCCATCTCTGACAGGGTAACCCATCTAAGCTTGGCTAAAATCTGACTACAATCTGACTGCGGTCATCTCTTTTTAAAATAAAACTAATAAATGTCACTATCAAAATCATAACTTTGCAATGAAATCTTACCTTAGCTCCCCATTTAGCAGGTGCCATCTCTGACAGGGTGACCCATCTAAGCTTGGCTAAAATCTGACTACAATCTAACTGCGGTCATCTCTATTTTAAAATAAAACTAATAAATGTCATTATCATAATCATAACTTTGCACTTGAGTCTTACCTTGGCTCCCCATTTAGCAGGTGCCATCTCTGACAGGGTAACCCATCTCAGCTTGGCTACATCGGCAAAGGCCACCCCTGGCACATACAGAGCACACACAACATGCACCCACCTGGTAGAGACCAAAGAAAGGTATATACCTTTAGAGACATTTTGAACTTGGTATATTACACACTTCGATCAAAGGCATATGAAGCAAGTTTGGCAACTGAGACGTTGAAAACTACAACATTCTGGCAAAAAGCACCTCTTTGGGAAAAATCATCTGATTTTTAGTCAAAATAGACAAATTGTCAGCATTTTCAAACAGTAAGTTAGTGTTGACCTCAAACAGGAAGGATATGCCAGCAAAAGACCTCAGCCCACCCCTCACCCCCCCCCCCCCCTCAATTATGTGCCCAATATTTGTCATGAATTAAATTAAACATGAATTTATTAATGAAAGTATAATGCAGTGATCTAAACTGACCTGACAATAAACAGAGGGTTAGAAAATGTCCTATATAATATCAACTTACTACTGGGATTTACTTATCAGTGGCTACATGATCAACCCACCCCCACCCCACCCCCCCCCCCCCCCCAAAAAAAAATGTCTTTAACAATTAATCCATCGCCAACGGGTACCTGGTAGGCTAAAGTCTATTGGGTTTTCAGAATCTTGAAGTGAACAGGTTAATATACCTTCCTGCATCTGTTTCTTTGAAAGTTCCTCCAAGGCTCGGACATAGTTCACAGGTCTGGGGGAAAGAAAAATAAGTAGCAAATTTCTCTCAGAAAATATAAAGAAATATGTAAAAAGATACACAATTAAATCACTATAGCAACTTATTAGAAACAATACCATATTTCTGTAATTCACCATGGGAGATTGATCTATACATTTACAGTTGTTGTATCTTAACCCCTTGACTACAGGAACCAGGTAGGTTGTGTACAAAGTCAATGGGCATTTCAGAAATGTGTAGGGAATGGGTTAATAATAGGTATCTTTACAGTATAAATGATCCACTCTTTGCAAGGATCATGTAGTTGGAACTGTAGACAGTAGCTGCATCTTCACCAAAAGAATGTAAAAGTACTAGCTTATTGCAAAGACTTCAAATAATCCCTTACAGCATTAGCAAGGACAGAAGAAGAAGAGAAAGACTCAGGAAACAATGGAATGACAACATCAAAAGAGATCTAGGCCCCATTATGAAACATTTTCAAGTTGTTATAAATGTTCAATTATTAATTAAACTACTATGGCAACAGATCTTTACCATGCTGATTGACTGTTACCACTGTAGTTACAATAATTGTACAACAAGTGAAACAGTTAATATAAAAAGAGACCTGCAGGAGCTAAACATGACGACTGAAGAAGCAGGAAACAATAGTGACTGGAGGAGAATTTTTGCAACATCTCCCATTGATCAGGATATTGAGTCAGTGTCAATATCACAGATCTGCAACACACAATAAACACATATGCCATAGAGTTGTAAAATCCCTGGCACTCAAACAAATTTAAAAGGCAAAAAAAAGAAGAGCTAGCAAGAACCATTGGCTTCATTGGCGCTATACAGCAGTAGCAAGGTCCACACCAAAATAACTTACAGGATTAGCGATGCCAGCTTTGCAAGGATCACAGAACCATGGCTCGGTGGAACTCTCAGTCTGGTTACTGGATGTGGAATCAGTATCACTCTGGGCAACGCCATAGCAACCTGATGTGGAAAATAGAATGGGGAGCAAGTTACATACAACAAATTGCCACAATATATCAATGAAAACAGCATCATGATTTGATTTTTGTTGTTGTGAAAATAACAAAATATTAACATAATAATTGACATGTTAGTAATCATTATAGTTCAGTTAAGTTCAGTTTAGTTTAGTTCAGTTCAGTACAGTACAGTTAAGTTCAGTTCAGTTCAGTACAGCTCAGAACAGTACAGTTCAGTTCAGTTTAGTCTACATGTAGTTCAGTTAAGTTTAGTTCAGTTCATAGTTCATATACAATCAGATAATACAAGATAACTTGACAAGCATTTAGTATCTTCTGGATAATTGGGACTTCCACTCAAATTATTACAAATAATTTTAATAAACTGTAAAAAAAGGGAAGATGTATACTAACTCTCATGAACAGGAATGCTGCACATGTCGCACTCCACAATCTCATCTGTGTCCTCACTGAAAAACAAAAGCAGAAAGAAATAAGTCATATTCAAGATTTGCTTCTTACAAACCAACCTGCAAGGAATAGATGACAGAGTGAAATATGCAACTCTCTTTTGAAGAAAGATTTAAAGGGGTATTCCGGGCCTGAAAAAAACATTCGTTATTTGAATAAGCAGAATAAGAGGCATAATTGGTGAAAATTTGATCAAAATCGGACAAGAAACACGGGAGTTATACCTATTTGAACATCATGTAGTAATGAGGGATCGTTTCAAAATTGCCGCCATATGCAACATCATTGACGAGCAACTCGCCATGGCTTTAGTACATGAAAATACACTTATTTCTCATTTTCGTTGCTAAAAATTAATTTTTCTCTGCTTGTTTTCACGAATTCATATAGAATATCGATGGGCCAACCTCTTTGGAATTTGTAAGCTCATAAATTTGCTTTCTTATGAAGAAAATTTAAATTTTGTAAAATTTCCATGTAGAAGTCAAAATTGCTGCAGCTCGCAAGTGACGTCACAATCGATAGCAATTGCGAACGATACTAAAAATCGGAGCAAAATTCATCCTGTCATAACTTTTTTATTGCTCTACCGTTTTGGCTCAGATTTTCGATCAAGATTCTTCATATTCACTTCATTTTATAGCAAACATCACATTTCTGGGGTGGAATTCCCCTTTAATTCAATACAATAGAAATTTCAAAAAGATAGTTGAAGGAACTATGCAATCTTATTGGCTGTTAGCCATGCCTAATGTGTTGTTTTGGCTGCACGAGCCATTCAAGTGATGCACATGTAGATGAAAAGGGTAAAACTAATAGAATTTGTTCCTCTTATTGCCCATATGCCCAATTTGATGTACACATACTACAGGCCATCAGTGAAATTGTGTGTGCATGTGTAATTTTGAAAAGCTGCATCAAATTTATCTTGGGGTCACTGTTCTCAACATCTCACTTCAGCCTAGATGCATTATTTGAACACTACTTAGATGGCCCCGTTTCATAAAACACTTGCAATTGTTGTAAGTGTCCAATTATTGTAACTACTATGGCAACAGCTGAAATGCTCCATGCTGATTGGCTGCTGACCTAATAGTTACAATAATTGGACACTTACAACAATTGCAAGTGTTTTATGAAATTTGTTATTTAATCGAATTAAACAAACTGCAAATGTAATGAACTATAAACAAGTAGTATTAGTGAGAAATGACCATCAACTCACCTTACTTCCCCCAGACAGACAGAACATATCAGAATTTTGATTTTCTCCTTGCAGCTGGGCTGTAAAGACATAACATTAGAATAAGATATTAGCTGTTCAACATTAAATAAAATTCAGATTATATCACTGATATTGGCATGTTATATTTACCAAAAATATCAAAAATAACCAACAAAATTGTCCCCAACAATGATAGTGAGGTACTTTTATAATCAATTTAACTGGGGTAAATTATCACACCTAACAAGGTATCATTAGCAGGACGAAACCTTTAGAGATAATCATTCTACATGACTCTGGTCAATCAACATTACAGAATAGTTGTCATTATTTGTTTCACTACCTAACTCTTAATACTGTATTTGCTGGTGTATTAACCGCACCTTTTTTCAAACAAAAAAAAAGAAGAAAAAAAGGGGTGCGGTTAATACACGACCGTATTAACCACACTTTTTTTTTTAGGGGTGCGGTTAATACACCGGAGCGGTTAATACACCGACAAATACGGTAACACTTTCATTTATCTTTGGCTGCATAGCTTTAAGTGAGGCCTGTAAAGTGTCTACCTCCACGAAAATTACTTGGAGCTTCCTTGTTTCTCTTCTACCGTGTTGTTTAGCTTATGGTAAGAGAAGAATAAAATAGGGTTAGATTTTTTTCAAATGCCCCTTTACTAGGACGATATCTATAATTCATCTCAAAAGCGTTAACAAACGGTCATAAACCTCATAAGCGTCCATTGTAAAAGCTGACGCATATTTTTGCTTTTTTCACCAGGAAAGCAGTGTTCTTTTTCAATGAAACTTTCACACATCATTCGGACATATCTTACAATGATTTTGGTACAGGATTGAAGTCTCAAATGTCATTTTGGGCAATATCTGACACTTTACAGGCCTCACGTTAATACTGATTTGAATCAAATAGCAATTGTATATAATCAAACAGTTTTATGCTATAATACAATACCTACCGACTGCGACTGGTCACCTCCCTTCTTAGGTTTGCCCTTGGCAATCAGCTGACCAACGGTCAGTTTGTGTTCATCTTCCGAATCGGAGGATCTCCCATCCAGACTACTGCTATCATCTTCCGAATCGCTATCGTCATCATCATCATCTGAATCCTGGTCATCGTCACTTGAACCCTCTCCAGGACCTCCAGGGGAGCCACCAGAGTCTAAAGGTAGATGCAAAAGGTAGAGGACATTCATAAGAGTAAAATTTACATTGACACTGACAGTTATATTTTATAGTTATCCAAACGCTGTAACCGATCATCGGATCGGCATGCCGATCACGATCCGATCATACATGATCGGACCGTTTTTGCCGATTTCCGATCATGCAGAAAAAATCAGAAGATCGGATTGGCAAAAAAAAAAAAAAAAAAATGATCCCAAAAAACATATTTTGGGAAAATAAATGAATACCAAATCAACATATATCCATATGAATAAACCCAAGGTAATCTTGTATGGGTATGCTTTCATTTCAAACTGATTACCTCTCCTTTTACAAAATTACTCGCGGCAATTCTGAAAGGTTACTAAGCTCAGTCCCATGTGATTAATTTGGCGTAACCTTTTAGAATCGCCGCGAGTAATTTTGTAAAAGGAGAGGTAATCAGTTTGAAATGAAAGCATACCCATACAAGATTACCTTGGGCTTATTCATATGGATATATGTTGCTTTGGTATTAATTTTTTTTTTCCAAAATATGTTTTTTGGGATCATTTTCCAAAGGATTTGTTTTTATTTATTTATTTTTTTTTTTTTAAATCCGATCCGATCCGATCTCCGATCCGATTTCTATCATCAATAAAATGTTGCCGATCCGATCATCAAGGTCAGTTACAGCATTAATTATTTTGTTCTCTATCTCAATTTGTATTTCTGGCAACATACTTCCTTTTATTAATGAAAATACAGGTTGAATTTATGGAAGAAATGTTTTTAATTTTGTGCATTTTTTGTTTGTTTGCGTAATGTGAATGAATATAACATAATTGTGCCTTTGAAGATCTATTTCACATTGTATTCTACATTGTATTTTTATACAATACTTGTTGTCTTTGTCATCTTTGAAAATGGTCATAATATCTTGAATAAGAGCATGCAACATGTGGCTTTCCATGAAATAGTCATACCACATCACATTAATGATTACACTAGAAATTGTTTCACATCTTATGTAGATAATTCAATGTGCTTGATTTTGAGAAAAAAGGTGAAAATGAGTCAGAAAAACAAATCTAAAAAGGAGATAGGAAGTGTGTAAGTCAAACAGCTATGAATATGAATGTGTACATACAATGTACATGGGTCAATCCAAGTCAAATCACCCAATTTTCAGAGAAATGTTCACCCGACCCCCTTCAATTTTGCTAAAATTCGCACCAAATGCATCTGAAAATGGTTAAAAAACACGTTTTTTACAATTATTTGTCTATTTTCTTGTAAAAAACATTTTTTAATCATTTTCAGATGCATTTTTTTGGTCAATGCTGTAGGCAACCTACCCAATGTATGCATTTTCTTGAAGTACCCATGAAGGACTACCAGACATGCTAAAATGAGCCTAGCAGCATGTCTAGTTTTTTTCACAGAAGCTTTCAAAAACCCCTGAAAACCACTTCAGGGCAATAAAAGGTTGCGTAACAGTGTTTAACCTCATTTTCATGTCCGTTTTTATGCTAGATAACATTTCGGAAGCAAAAAGTTACTAGTTGTTCACTAAAATATAGATGGATGTCTAACAGATTTGAAGATATGAGCTATGAACCATTTTCCATCTCAAAAATATTTAAGTTTGAAAGTGCCTGTAAAAACATGCACGTTACCAGAAAATAGACCAATTGTAAAAAAACGTGTTTTTTAACCATTTTCAAATGCATTTTCAAGGTCAATGCTGTACAAAGACCTACCCAACATATGCATTTTCGTGAAGTACCCATGAAGGACTACCAGACATGCCAAAATGAGCTTAGCAGCATTAATACTTTTTTTCAGAGACGCTTTCAAAATCCTCTGAAAACAACTTGAGGGCAATAAATGGTAGCGTAATGGTGTTTGACCCCATTTTTGTGAGCATTTTTCTCCTAGATAACATTTCGGGAGCAAAATTTCACTGATAGTTCCCTAAAATATAGATGATTATTAACCAAATCAGGCATCTGAGCAGGGCAATTTTAAAACCATATTGCCCTCCAAGTTAAGTAGGCCAACAAAACTAGGGGTGAAAACAAATCATATTGCCCGCTCAGAAAAGTCAATGGGATTTTGTGTGTAATTTGCCGGTCAATATGATCACACAGTAAACCAATGGACAAAATCTTATTGACCGCTCAAAAAAGTCAATGGGATTTTGTGTGTAATTTGCCGGTCAATAAATATATCCGAGTATGAATGCGCGCTAACAGCATGAGTGCGCAAAATCATACGCGCGTTTATTAATGATTTGCGCGTGTCTAATTATGACGTAATAATGTGCTACGCGCTAGCTAAGTAATGATTCTTTACAAACTGGGTTGAAGTCAAGATGACTGTATGCATTTTAGTTAAAACTTGAAGTTTAAACATCGTTCAACATGTTCAATAATTGTAAGAATTGTGTAATTTGTACCCTTCAAATTAATATATTGCATGTTCGCTCGAGATGTCTGATTAGTTAATAATTACAATATTGACTGGACTTTCGGGCTACACTACAAATATTGCCCTCACTAGATCCATATTGCCCTCGTCTTCGACTCGGGCAATATGAATCTAGTTCAGGCAATATTTGCCGTGTCTCCCTCAAGGCCAGTCAATATTCTTTAAATGTCTACCAGATTAGAAGATATGAGCTTTATGTCACTTTCCATCTTACAAATATTGAAGTTTGAAAGTGCCTGTAAATACAGGCACGTTACCAGAAAATTGACAATAATTGTAAAAAACATGTTTTCTAACCATTTTCACATGCATTTTTTAGGTCAATCCTGTAAGAAAACCTACCCAATGTATGCATTTTCTTGAAGTACTCATTAAGGACTACCAGACATGCTAAAATGAGCCTAGCAGCATGATTAGTTTTTTTCACAGAAACTTTCAAAAACCCCTGAAAATCACTTGAGGGCAATAAATGGTTGCGTAACAGTGTTTAACCTCATTTTCGTGTGCGTTTTTAAGCTAGATAACATTTCGGAAGCAAATTTTCGCTGTTGGTACCCTAAAATATAGATGAATGTCTATCATTCCACCAATTTTCATGCTTCTACTAGGTTGGACTAAAGGTGAACTTTGACCTTCAACTTCGCTGAATTCTGATATATTCGGACTATGAGGGCGCCCTACACGAAAACGGAACCATTTTTTGTGCTGATTTTTTGTGTGCTTTTAGAGAAAGTTGTTTTAAATTGATTTACATTCTTACTTTTGCTTTATTTGTTGTCATATTTATTTTATTGACCCCTAAACACTGTCCGAAAATTTAAATTTTACGACTTAAGGTCATTTTTGATGACCTCGTATGCAAAAATGAAATTTCGTAGCAGATTTTTTTTTTTTTTTACTTTTACAAATAATAAAGTTCTTTCAACTTACAAAAATTTAGCTTGCTCCCTCATTCATTTTAGCTGTGAGGGGCAGTTGAAAATGGCTGATTTTTTTATAACACCTTTTAAGAATCGCGCATTGGTTGCTAGGTGAGGCCGTATCTTAGCAACCGTTTAACCTTGGGGCAAAATATTTCAGAATTTTCCGTGAGACACTTGGGGGAACATTTGGTGCGAATTTTAGCAAATTTGAAGGGGGTCGGGTGAACACCACTGGTTGATTTGAAGTGGATTGACCCACATGTATGTTGTGCATTTGTACATGGATAAATCATTCAAATTATAATTAACGTCTGTAAGACAACATGACTGTACATTTGAATAACAACAGGGCTCATAATTATCACAAGCCTCCTGGTCCAGGGGCCACAAATAAAGAGCCTTACGCAGCTCCCCCCCCCCAAAAAAAAACATCAACAACAACAACAACAACAAACAAACAAACAAAAAAGCTTTGAACCACCAAAATCTAATCAGTACTTAGCAAATTTGACTTGCCTGAATGTACAGAAAATACAATTACTTCCAACAAGACGTGTTCAGGGCCTACAATTTTTGGGTGGGGGACACTGAAATCTGTCTAGCCTCTATATTATTGCCACTGGTTAGTAGACAAATTACCCGGGGGGGCCACTCATCTATATTGCTGTACACACGCGCGACCAAAAAAACGCGTAAAAAGGGTACCTTTTGCCGATCATGGCGCGTCACGCGCGTCACGCGTTTAGGGTGTCAAAAAGGCCAAAATTCAGAAAAAAAGGGTATGTTTGTGGAGTTAAACAAATACGCGATTAGGGTATCGTTTTCTCCAAACTTGTTGAGAGAAATTTTGACGTAGACCTTGTTTAGGGGTACGTTTTAGGGGTTATACTTGTTTAGGGGGCAAAATTGTCAAAAAAGCACGCGAAAATACTTGAATAGGGTATAATTTGACCAATGGATAAAACTTGTTTAGGGTGGGTTTGAAAAACCTGTGGTCGCGCGTGTGTACAGCAATATAGTTGAGTGGCCCCCCCGGGACAAATTAATTTATAGCATTACAGGTTACCATATATTGTAACTGTACGATTCAACTGCTTTCCTTACCACTGTTGTGGTCCCCTTTGATCTCAAAGTCACTGTCACTGTCGCTGTCACTCAGACCAAAGTCAATCTGAAGGAGATGATGATCAACTGGCTTCACTCTCCTCTTCCGAGGGTCTCTTTGGTCTGGAGATGAGAACATAATAGAAGAAAACAAATTATGTGAAGATAATGAATGACAAACTCTCAATCACCTCAGCTCATACAAGAATGTGTTTTGGTCGCTAAGCTATGAAATTTGATTATATGCTGTACCGCCGTGAAGAAATGGCCTTGAGAACTGCAAGGGGGTTGAATATAAATAAATCTGGCCTCGCCCACACATAGCTATTTAGCATGGTCCAACTGATTGGACCATTTACTTTACAGTTTACTTTACTGATGTGGTTTGACTGTCTGTTATCAAATTCAAAATGAGGTCGAGAGTATGAGTATCAGTATGTGACGGTGAGAGCGCAACATTATAAAACTCAAGGCAATGAACACAAATGACAAACAAATAAGATATAGATCTAGTATAAAATTAAAAATCAAATGACATGAATGAGTGAATGCATTCCATTAACGCTGTAACCGATCATCGCATCGGCATGCCGATCCCGATCCGATCATGGTTGATCGGATCGTTTTTGCTGATTTCCGATCATGGAGAAAAAATCGGAAGATCGGATCGGGAAAAAAAAAAAAAAAAAAAATTGTTTTTTTTTCTTTGGAAAATGATCCCAAAAAACATATTTTGGGAATATAAATGAATACCAAAGCAACATACCGTAGTTGCTGGAGAACCTGGCCTGGGGGAGAACCTGGCCACAAAAAGGACAGGGCTGACTTTGAAATTAGTTTTGCCGTGAATGCACTGAACATGCGACTCGAAACTTATCTGCATATTGCTCATAAAATACATGTATCTTGCTGTTCTGTAGTCCTCCTGGTTATCCAGAAAATCGCTTGATAGTCAGTCTTTAAACTCCAAAATTTGTTATTTTTTATTTTGTTCACGATAATTTGAGATTTCAATTTTTATCATCTTGATTCTCGCTTTTGTAAATCGACGCTCAGTAGTTCATTTCGGTAGAAACTTACACCACTTGGATCGCAATATCGCGGTGCCTTCGCTGATAAAAAATTATCACTCAACGGCAAAGCGGGTTTCCGCAAGGCGCGATTTTACGTACAAAGGTTCAATTTATCGCAGTGCAGGAGAACCCGGCCACTTCGCACGGTGCGTGTACAAAGTCAATGGCGCACTGTGTTGTGTGTGACTGGCCAGGTTCTCCAGCAACTACGGTATATCAATATGAATAAGCCCAAGGCAATCTTGTATGGGTATGCTTTCATTTCAAACTGATTACCTCTCCTTTTACAAAATTACTCACCGCGATTCTGAAAGGTTACCCCAAATTAATCACATGGGACTTCGACTAAAAAGCTCAGAATCGCCGCGAGTAATTTTGTAAAAGAATAGTTAATCAGTTTGAAATGAAAGCATACCCATACAAGAATACCTTGGGCTTATTAATATGGATACATGTTGCTTTGGTATTTATATTCCCAAAATATGTTTTTGGGGATAATTTTCCATAGTGCTGTAACCGATCATCGGATCGGCATGCCGATCATGATCCGATCATACATGATCGGACCGTTTTTGCCGATTTCCGATCATTCAGAAAAAATCGGAAGATCGGATCGGCAAAAAAAAAAAAAAAAAAAAAAAAAAAAAAAAAAAAAAATCCGTTTTTGTTTCTTTGGAAAATGATCCCAAAAAACTAGTGGGGGCTCTTAGGTCATGGGGTGTGCACTTCTGGACAAAAGCATGAATTTTGGCACACAGATAGTTTAGTCCTTCCTCTTCAAGAAATTTGATGGAAGCAATTTTGCACGGCCCATTCTTGGCCACCATCTTGAATTTCAAAATGGCCGCCATCTGGCACCTGTTTTCATCAATATCTCAGCAACTAAAACAGCTAGAGAGTTAATTTCAGTGGCTATACCCACATAATGGGGGCCAACGATTCACCTGAATCGAATATCAAGACTTAAAATGGCAGCCATCTTGAATTTCAAAATGGCCGCCATTTGGCACCTGTTTTCATCAATATCTCAGCAACTAAAACAGCTAGAGAGTTATTTTCAGTGGCTTTACCCACATAATGGGGGACAACGAATCACCTGAATCGAATGTCAAGACTTCACATGGCAGCCATCTTGAATTTCAAGATGGCCACCATGGGAAGCCTATATTTAACTCCATCTCAAAAACTAAAGCAATTACGGAGTTCATTTCAACTTATATGCCTATCTGTTTGTGGTCAACTTATAACAATTTAACAATAGATGGATGGAAGCAATTATTCACTTCCCATTTTAACCGCCATCTTTAATTTCAAAATGGCTGCCATCTGAAATCCTATTTTCTCCAATATTTCAAAAACTAAAACAGCTGGAGAGTTTATTTTAACCAGGTACACTCACATGTTCTGGGTCAACGAATCACCTGGATCGTCTTGATAAGTTTCAAATAGTAGCCATTTTGAATTTCAAGATGGCTGCCACAGGTAGCCTATTCAATGATGTATCTCAGAATAAAATTAGTAAGTGCATTTCAATGGGTATGCCCATCTTAGGTTGGAAGCAATTGAGGAATGTTGCTGATATATAATGATATAAAGATAATTTGAACAAAGTAGAAGTCTACTTGACCATTCAATTGATTAAACAAAGTTATCGGGTAGGAGGTAGTTTAAAAGAGAATCAATGAGTGTAGTAACCTACCTTTTGAAAAGCAGTAACATTCATTCGAGCATTTTTGCAAATGTTTCAGTCCCCATTAAAGGGATCTAGTAACTTTGTTGACATGTGCAAAAAGTAATGAATGGTTGATGCAATGTATATTGTTGTTATCTCATATGTCCACAGGGTATTGTGTGAAAATTTCAAGTCAAATGGACATTGTATGGCCAAGTAATGAGCGAAAATGCAAAGTGATATTTAGTTACTCACTGCACTCACTTTGTACACGGAAGAAAAACTCGCCCGGAGTTTTTCTTATCTGAATACTTCAATCATACATATCTTTGTAACGAAAGGGAAATTTGAAAAAACCGAAACCTCTCCCGTGATTGTATTGTTAATATAATACAGCAAGGTATAAGGGAACCGCTAGAATTAAAAGTTTATTTTGAGGATTTGGACACTGTTGCTAAGTTACTGTTACTGTTACTGTTACTTTAATGAAAACTAAATAAATGGGAAAAGTTTGAACATTTTGTTGACCATACAAATGTTCACTTCGTTATATTCGGTTCTCATCAACAGCCTTCATCAGTTGTGCATGACCTGACTGTTGACCTTTCTTACAAAACGATAAATTTTCTGATGGTAGACGTCATCAGGTAGTTTGTTTCGCGCACTGTCTCTGTTCAGTGTGGGTTGAAATGCCAGGATGTATACATGCAGATATCTTCCTTTACCCTTTTTGTATTGTGCCATATTTCTGAAATGTAGACCTTTTGCCAGTCCGATCTGACGGTCGGGAGACTCAATGTGGCCTGTTTGAGACACTCCAGATGAACGAATTGGGCGTTAGTGTTCCAAATAGCTGGTCTTGGGAGATTGCTAGTTGCTACGTTTATTTCACTTATATGATTCATTGCACAGGACTGTTGTTTGATTCCTTGCAGCCAAATGGCTAGTAGTCCACTCTTGGCATGGAATTACAATGTATGTACTACGCCCCACAATTATGTTTGATGTTGTTTTTGGCGATACTAAGATTTGGTGTTTTGTTCTTGTTGGCTTTAGATACACCATAATGCCGGATTAAATTGAAATTCATTTGATTGCATCTGAGACCTTTGATATCAGGGCAGATGAGTGTCATGTTGAGCACTGCGTGTTCCTCTCAATGTGGTGATCCTTCTGTAGCTTTTTAATCCCAAATATAGTTGCAACACACAAATTAGAGACTAGTTATATGTTATCATCTTGACTGCCAAGGGATTGGTGATTACAATGATGGAACAAAGTAAAAGTCACTCATAATGTTTGTTCAAATAGGTAATTAGAGATGAAATGAAACATTGGACAGTGTGAGTTGCTTTCCGATAAATCTTAACGTTCAGGCTACAATCAAGTTCGATCACTATCATGACTATATAAAAGTATCAGGGAACACTAACGACTTATCCTTCCCTTCGTTAGAGAACTAAAGTGTACTCCTGCACAAATCTTTTCTTGAGTTTGGGATGAGTGTCATCCATGTAACAATACCACTAAATTTATGGTTTCGGTACATTGTCAATGTCTATTTTTTCAAGTGTTTCATTTACAAATTTCATAGGATGGGAGTGAGAGGGAATATTATTGATTTTGTTGGTAAAAGATCCCTTGTAGCCAATGTATGTGGACCCTGTATGTGTACATGTTCTTTCAGGGGTTAGAAACCTGGCTCACAGACAAACTGGTCCAGACCTATCCTATTATATCTCCTCTTGTGTAACATACATGTCACCACTTAGCCACTCTCGATTAGCCGACTATAGGATAAACCCACACTTAAAAGGACATATCGTTCTACCCCATATCAAGGGTTCATTAAAAGCTCTTTGAAGGAATTTGGCATCAAAGTGTATTATAAGCCGTCAAGAACATTACACCACATCTTACCATCATAACGACACGACTGAGAAAGGGAGCATGAATGGGGGTGTATATGATTCCTTAGCGCGGACAAACTACAACAGGATGTTTGCAAGGAATCACATAAAGGAGATATGGCGTTGTCTCTCAAAACCATATTCGTGGAACACCGAAGCAACAATTCAATCAATCAATACAATGATTCACAAGATGGTTAACAACTGACATTTTAAAAGCAATCCAGGTAATTTAGTGACGTCAAATTTAAGTATAACCACTCACATTATGTGTTGCAGTGTGATCTGTAATAAAGAGCTAGAGGTGAATACAGTTTCCAGGGTGGCCATCTTGAAATTTATGATGACTGTCATTTGAAGACATCTATAAAGTCGATCTAGGTCATTAAATGACGCCAACAATGACGTCATAACTTCTGACATTATTATCCAGATGTTATTGTTTCTGAAATATGAACCCCTTGCTTAAATACAGGAACTGAGTGTGCTATATTAACATAATATATGGGAATATCACAATTTTGAAGAGAAAAAAGATTTCAGGTGGTGACCATTTTGAAATTGAAGATGGAGACGAAAATGGCACTCGCTAAATTGCTTCCAACCACTGTGGGTGCATCTCACTTCGGTCTCACAAATGTACTCCATGTTATCTATTGCGAACACCAGACTGCATACCCACAGTAATGTACTCTGTTGTTTTTTAGTCTCGCAGAACTTCAAGATGGCCCAACCATTTCAAGTCTTTTAAGTCACTCCAGGTGATCTATTGGCCCCGAAAATGTGTTTAAAGCCACTAAAAATAACTCTCCAGCCATTTTAATTTCTGAAATACACGCAAAATAGGTTCCCGATGTCAGCCGATATGAATTCAAGATGGCGGCCAAAATTGGTCTTGCTTATTGGCTTTCAACCTCATGTTTCTTTCAAAGACAGACAAATCGTTGGCCCCATCAAAATGGCATAGCAACTGGAAACAACTTTGTACCGTTTTAAGTTTCTGATATAAAGATAATATGCTAATCCCCATGGCTGCCATCTTGAAGTGGGTATAGCCGCTAAAATGAATCCTTTAGCTGTTTTAGTTTCTGAGATAAAGGAGATAAATGGGAAGTGCATTATTGCATCCAACCATATATTGGTAGATTGTTACAAGTTGACCACAACCAGATAGTCATATCAGTTGAAATGAACAAGATGGCTGCCATTTGAAGTCTTGATATTCGATTCAGGTGATTTGTTGGCCCCCATTCTGTGGGTATAGCCACTGAAAATAACTTTCTAGGTGCTTTAATTGCTGAGGTATTGATGAAAACAGGTGCCAGACGGCGGCCATTTTGAAATTCAAGATGGCTGCCATTTTAGGTCTTGACCATCGATTCAGCTGATTCGTTGGCCCCCATTATGTGGGTATAGCCACTGAAAATAACTCTCTAGCTGCTTTAATTGCTGAGATATTGATGAAAACAGGTGTCAGATGGCGGCCATTTTGAAATTCAAGATGGCTGCCATTTTAGGTCTTGACATTCGATTCGGGTGACTCGTTGGCCCCCATTATGTGGGTATAGCCACTGAAATTAACTCTCTAGCTGTTTTAGTTGCTGAGATATTGATGAAAACAGGTGCCATATGGCGGCCATTTTGAAATTCAAGATGGCGGCCAAGAATGGGCCGTGCAAAATTGCTTCCATCAAATTTCTTGAAGAGGAAGGTCTAAACTTTCTGTGTGCCAAAATTCATGCTTTTGTTCAGAAGTGCACACTTGGTCTCATATTTCGACTTAAGAGCCCCCACTAAAAAAACATATTTTGGGAATATAAATGAATACCAAAGCAACATATATCCATTTATATTCATTTATATTCCCAAAATGTGTTTTGGGGGGATAATTTTCCAAAGAAAAAAAAAACTATGTTTTTTTTTTTTTTTTTTTTTTTTTTTTTTTTTTTTTTTTAGCCGATCATTCGATCCCGATCATCGATCCGATTTCGAAGATCGATAAATTTTTGCCGATCCGATCAAACGATCAGATCATCAAGGTCAGTTACAGCATTAATTTTCCAAAGAAAACAAAAAACGATATATTTTATTTATTTTTTTTTATTTTTTTTTTTTTAAATCCGATCCGATCCGATCTCCGATCCGATTTTGACGATCAAATTTTTTTTGCCGATCCGATCAACCGATCCGATCATCAAGGTCAGCTACAGCGTTACCTTCCATCAATAAGGCCATGAAAAATAAATTGTTGCATTGGCGTAACCCGCCCGACCCTAAAAATACTGCCGACCCTAGAGGTTTTTATCCGATTGCGATTGCGATCAATATCGTTATGTATCGTTGTATATCGAAGCGAAAAAATCGCTATTGCCCGAGTATCGCGCTGCATTTGCAATCGATATATTTGCTGCGCTGAAAACCCGGAAGTGTTGCGATGTCGCTTTTTCCCCGCGAAAATACTGTACAGTATAGATGCATGTAAACTTGTATTTGCCATGTGTACATGTTGTTTCGCCATTGATATATAGCTATGCACGGTCGGAAACATGGCGGCGTATACCGTGAAGGTTACAGGGGTGATCAAAGGGAAAACTAAATGGTCTAAACCTCTTTTCAGTGTCCTCAGAAGGTTTGATTTGGATGCTGTCATCGGAGATTTAACTAAAGAAATCGCTGACAATTGTGAACCTGGACATGCCTTTTTAGTTGGCAAAGCGTCTAGGAAGACACTGGGCCCTTTTCAGAAATACTATTGAGTATTGAGTGAAACTGTGTCCATACTGCAGGACATGCAGTACCGATGTATGGTGGCGATTAAGTGAGTTAAGTGATTAAGTGAGTTCAAAGCATCCCCATTACATGTGGGTACCTATACAGGTACCCACATCCACACCTACATCAAAACGTAAGGTAGGGTTTCTCCCCGTTTATTCATTCCACTTATGACATGACATTTGTAATCTATAAGGTGAAATTAAATCATTGAAAGATGTGTTTTTGATACTTACCCACTTTTCTTGCTATGAATCAGCCAATATTTCACGTTCATTTGCCATGCAGTCGCGTCGAGCGCTGATCATCGCACACGCTTGCGACGGAAGTACCGTGAAAAGTGTGTTGCTGAAATGACCTTTCGTTAGGTAGTCTTCGTCCAGCCAGGAATTGATACGTTGTAAATTACTTACGCACATTATTGTATGCCTGTCAAATCGGAAATAAAGTGTGTGCCACTGAGTGCGCTTGAGATGAAACTACCGTATTTTGCTTGCGAATTGTTGTTTTTCAAACTTTTAAAGAATATGGATTTAAAAATTGTAACGACTGATTTTTGAATAGAATTAAATAAAATACGATGAAATATATTTATTTTTTATGAAAAAACGTACACACATTAAATTAAATTATACATTTTTACTTTGCAGTTTTAACAGTCGATGATGAGCCTTGCTTCCGACCAAAACAAGTTCGTATAATTGATGACGTATGTACAATTTGCGCTAGCTACACAGTGAACGACATTTTCACGTGTGCTTTGATGCTGGATTGACGGGCAGTTCAGGACCAACGAATATTATTGAAGCCCATTTCAATTTAGCTAGGGGCAACGTGACGCCATCAAATGGAGAATTTTTCATCGGCCATCTAGCAAGATCTACAAAGTTAGGTGAGAAAATACAAAATAAGATATCATTCATGAACAATAGTCTTTACAACTAACCCCAAAAAGGGGGGTTAGTGAAGTCACTACTGCTATACAGCAGTGTGACTTTTGGGCATACTTGCCCATACAGTTTCCCATTTGCTAGTGTACATCGTAACACAGACGTGGTTCAAAGTGAGTTTGTATGTGTGTGTGTTTGTGTGTATGTTTGTGTGTTTCAGTGTCTGCGTGTGTGTTTGTGTGTATTTGCAATTGTGCGAATCCTGCAGAGGGAAAAAAAAAAAAAAAAAAAAAAAAAAGAAAATCCCCACCTACCTACCCTAATTTTTGCTAGCCCGTTACTCCAATCCAACAATTTGTTTTTTTTTGGCCTAAATCCCTAATGACTAATGTCAATGACAATGGCAATGGCCAATGCATCAACATTAATTCGTTGGATAAGTTAGATAAAGTTACGCGTAAAACTATCGCTAATTGGCGTGTTGATGCCGCACGCTATTCCCGAGCCTAAATTACGGATTGCGATATCCGTTTACCAAAGCCGCGAATTCTTGCCGGAATTTCGCAGCACTTATTGCCTAAATATTTCGCTGAACACAAATGTCATACTTCAGTGTGTAATTACAACAGCGCAATAAGACTCATCGTAATATACTGCACAAAGCATGTATAACCACAAGAGTACACCCTGTATACGAAACGTCTCGGCAATTCATTTCGATTTTGTTTTTTTTACCTTGAAAGTTGAAATCTAACCTGAAACTGATTAACATCTATTAAACTGAGGTGATTTTGACTTACACATTGCCTTGTATAAAAATTGAACTTGATCTGGATCTTGCTCCTCATTATATCCATTTGCTTCTCCATCACCCTCGATCTCTTCCATCGTTTGTTCTTTGCACGATTCCTCGCCAAATTTCGCGCAGCATGAAACTAGATAGTCTGAACATCAGTCGTACATAATTATTTTAAAATTCTCAGCTCCCCGGCCCTGTCGATGTCCCAATGGCTGTTGTTATTATTTTGGGGAACAGCGTTCAATTAAATTGAACATTTACACCGTAATACGGTTACCAAGTTATGTATGGTAAATCATGTTTGCTCATTTGTCATGTCAAACCTCGTTGTGAATGAACGCGTTCTGTGTCAGCGCCACGCCGCCATGTCGTGGTTGGACTGATTGATGCACACTCTATGTATTTCTTTATTTTTGAAAGGATGTTACCGTTATGTTTTTGTCAAATTATGCTGTGCACGTGCCTATACACATGCCCCCCCCCCCCCCTCTGATAATCGGGTATACTTTATATTTATAATTATTAGCACTTCAAGTACGAAAGTAGTTGGTGCGAAATGTAGGGTCAAACTGCCCGTCATACTAGTGACCAATTAAGCCCATTCTCTCAGCACCGCTCGGCACACAGCTGAATGCACACTAATAATGGCGCGCGGAATATTCGCGTGTTCAATGGTATGTAGGGCAATAAGTCTCATTGGAAACGGGAAGGATAAATATTCGGGCAAAATACCTCAGCCCCCCCCCCCCCGGCCCCCCTCCTGTGCTCCTATACGCTCATGCCCACGGGCGTAGCGACTTACGTAATACCTATTCATCAGGGGGGATGAATGAATAGATCATCCCCCCAGTTGAATGGGTATCAATGACATTTCTATGCCTGTGCTCATGCCCATGGCCCGGGGGGGGGGGGGGGGGGGGGGGGGGGGGGGTACTCAGATTATAGTCGGACGGGGGTGTGCGGCTGAGACCTCCGAACCCATACCCACATCTAAGGGTCCTTTTGCTGTAAATAGGTACCCATGTCTAAGGATTTTTTTTTCACCGGCGTTGCATGTTCGCTGTGTATTTCCAGCAAATTTTGTGGTTTCCGTTAGCGAGCGTAGCGAGCGAAGCGAGCTTGAAAATTTTTGCAATTTCGCACTCGGCAAATCCCAAAATCCCGGATAAAAGAGAGGAAATGAAAAAAAGGGACCCATGTCTAAGGATTTTTTTATGAAAAGGGGACCCATGTCTAAGGATCTTTCTTGAAAAAGAAAGACAGGTGACCACTAGGACAGGCTTGACTGTATTGCTATAATCAAACAGTTACTGAAACAGTCCCCTTAGTGTTTTCGTTTAGGTTAACCCAATGAAAAGTTGTAATCCCCCCCCCCCCCCCCCCCAAAAAAAAAAATAAATAAATAAATAAATAAAATAATAATAATAATAATAATTGGATACAAAAACTTCACACCATAATGTAGTCTGTAGCCTGTAGGCCTACAGATTTTCTGCTTATATTTCTACGCTAAGGCAAGGGAGTTCAGATTTAAATGTGTTTCGACATATTGATTTAACAATATCTATCATCAATTAGTTTGGACAAAATAAAATATCTATCTATTATAATCATGTTGTTTGTACATTAATTTTATCCAAAGAAAGGTCTCCATGGATTAAAAAAGAAAACAAATCGTAAAGTATAGATCAAGACTATTCGCTCGTCGCCATTTTCGTCTTGAGTTTGAGAAGCCAGTGCAGTTTCCTGCCGACAAATTTTTAGTTCAGTAGAATTTGGACGAAAAATCATTCAAAATGCAAGGTTTGACCATCAGCTCTTTAAGGAAACATAAGGCTGTAAGTATACAATTTATGATAAAGTAATGCAAAGTGAAACCCGTCGATTCTCTTCTCACTTCTGTCGATTCTCTTGTGCGATCATGGTGTCGCGGATGTGTCGGAAATCGGATACGTTCATGTGAATTGTGAGGTCACTGTGTCTGTGAATGTGATTGTCTTGTCTTGTTGTCTCGTCTTGTTAAAACTGCACAAATCGCCTCCAGATGGTGGCTATGGTTGAATCACGTGTGTATGATCATGAAATTCATAGAAGAGGTGGTAAATTTTAATTTTTGGCTTCAAATTCATTGCAATTTACCTGGCATCTGGATTAATCGATATTTGGATGTCAGACTTTGACTTTGTTTTGCATGCATGTTGAATGGCTCAAATGTTGACAAGTAAAAAATAATTGAGTATTACATATTTCAATGGACCTTCTTCGCAATAAATTAAATATTTCCCACCTATTTTGATGTCATTAAAACTAAAAGGTTGCAAAGATTTAGGAGTTGCCATTTTTGATTACGGAAATCAATTATTCCTTGAAAAATTGAAATAGCCCTCGTCCTTGACCTGGCCCCTGGGCTTGACCTTGATGGAGGCACCCGGTGTCAAAGTGCAATGCCAATACTCGGCAATAGCGCCAAATGTTCTTGTCGTGGTGCAGACGTAAAGTTTGTGTCGTACCTTTCTCTTGAACTAGACAAAAATGAAACTGAATGTTTGAAACTTTTAGCAATCTTCCAATTTGTCATCAATGACATTTGATTTGTCAAGACTGTGCTGCAAATATCAATGCCCTTTGGCTTTGCCCAGAACAATAAATATAAAACGTTCAACCTTAAAAATATTGACATGTTGTAGTTCTGCCTTTCTGCTTGATGATCTTTATTTAAAATCACAAATTAACCTCATAAGAAAGAGCATGAAATTGGCTATATCTTTCTTCCAGTGCGAGTCGATTAATTAAAAATGTAAAATCAATTTGTAGCAAGCCCAAGAAGGGCATATAATTTAGGTTGTCAACATTTCAGGTTAGTGACTATTTTTTCACCCAAGCTGCCTTTCTGCTGGATGATCTTTATTTAAAATCACAAATTTACCTCATAAGAAAGAGCATGAAATTGGCTATATCTTTCTTCCAGTGCGAGTCGCTTAATTAAAAATGTAAAGTCAATTTGTACATGTAGCTAGCCCAAGAAGAGCATATAATTTAGGTTGTCAAAATTTCAGGTTAGTGACTAATTTTTCACCCAAGCTAAAGTAAAGGGCTGAACATTTGTCTTTTGGTATAAGTTGTTTCTATTTTGGAAAATACATTTTCTTTTTAGCTCCAAAATAGTTTGTATTTTCTCCAGTTTAATCATTTCCAAGACCAAGCAAGAAATTCAAACTTTAAATAGGGTGTTCAGAGTGATGACGTAGTGAGTTCGCTTTGCGCGAGTGTGTAGTAATCTGTGTGTGTCTTTCGATTACTACGTAAACTCCGTAGCCACACACAACTTCGCACTCAAATCACGGAACAATGCGACGGCACCGCAATATCGTACTTTTCGGAAAACATCGCTAAAACTTCTCCTCCTCTCTCCTCTTTTCCGGGCTAGATCTTTCTTGAAAAAAATTATCCGAATATACCCGATTGAAGCCGACACAGTGCCCTTCATGCCGATGTAACCTAAGTTTTTGTAGCTCAAAGAGAACTGACAAAAAAATGCCATGAAGTTTTAAAAGCTACGATTACATCATTTTCCCGTAATCTGCACCCAACTTAGGTTAGTAAGTATGAAAATATAAAGTCTGCTTATTCCGAAAATGTATTGGTTGTCGATATTTTATCAAATTTGAAGCCCGGAAAATACAATTAGTAAGGCCAGATTCTTTAAAAAATCGATCGAATTTGTTCTCCGCCGTGAGCTGGCTTTGAAAGGACCGCTCGGTTTGACATCGGACCTATGGGCAACTACATTTCTCACGTAGGGGTGTTAATGTTATCTATCGCGGAAGAAGCGAACATAGTTAAAAATTGTCCACGAATCGAGGGTCTTTGACGTAATTTAATTGATTGGTAATCATAGAAATAATATCTTTAACTATATTTCAAAGCTCCGATGTAAAATAATGAAAAAAACAACCCCCAAATAAAGTATAATTATTAACTAATGTCCAAGAAGTTATGGTACATTCCGGACCAACATTGTGTAAACAGTATGATTTTGACAGAATATTATCGAGTCAAACTCGGTATTTTTTTAGTTTGTGAATATTTTGTAGGACTAAGACATCAGGGTACGTATTACAATTGTAATCAAACTATTTTCCAATGTATGAACATCGCAAATAATACGATTTTAGGGGCTAAAACTCGATAATAGTTTCGATTTTGACGTGATCCCCGTCTCGAAAATCCCAGTCCCGTACGTTCATTATTGTGTCGGTGAATGTGAATGTGAATGTGAATGTGAATTTGTCGGCTATTTCTTCTTCTTCTTCGTTCAATAAAGTGTAGCTTTAGACTGGAATATTACGCATTTACTGGATAATAAAGAAATGCTTAGGGCTTGAATATTTATTTTTCTTGTCCTTGATACTATTTTTTAAATAAATCGTATGCAGAAAAAGTAAAGGGATTTGTAACTAAATAGTATACAAATAATGTCTTCCTTTTTTGGTGTTGCCATGGCCATGCTAGATTTGTCCATGTCGTAAGTTTGCGTCATGAATTTTGACTTTTGAAGTGTGTCAGTCACGCTGACTTGTAAACAAGTTGTGTATATTCTTCAAAATATGGTTTAGACAACTTGAGATGGGTTTTTATGCCTCCGCCAACGAAGTGGCCGGAGGCATTATGTTTTCGGGTTGTCCGTCCGTCCGTCCGTCCGTCCGTCCGTACGTCCGTCCGTCCGTACGTCCGTCCGTCCGTACGTCCCGTTTTCGTTCTCGCGATATCTCAAGAACCAGTTGACGGATAAATTTCAAACTTGGTATGAGTGTACATATTGGGGTGACAATGATCTGATTAGATTTTGGGGTCATGAGGTCAAAGGTCAAGGTCACGGGACTCAATATATATGCAAAAATGCCTCGTTCTCGCGATATCTCAAGAAATGTTTGACAGATCAAATTCAAACTTGGTATTAGGGTAGATATTGGGGTGGCAATGATCTGATTAGATTTTGGGGATCATGAGGTCAAAGGTCAAGGTCACAGGACTCAATGTATGCGCAAAAATGCCTCGTTCTTGCGATATCTCAAAAATCGGTTGACGACGGATCAATTTCAAACTTGGTATGAGTGTACATATTGGGGTGCCACTGATCTGCTTAGATTTTGGGGGTCATGAGGTCAAAGGTCAAGGTCACAGGACTCAATATGTATGAGAAAATGGCTTGTAATGGCAAAATTTGAAGAACTGAATGTCAGATTTCAATCAAACTCGGTACCTGAATGCATCATAAAGAGTCAACGTTGAGGTCAAGGTCACGGGACTCATTATACATGCAAAAAAGCTTGTAATGCCAAAATCTCAAGAACTAAATGTCAGATTTCAATCAAACTTCGTACCTGAATGTTTTTTAGGGAGCCATCAAAGATTGGGGTCATATGGTCAAGGTCACATGACTCAAAATATATGAAAAATATTTTAAAAAATTAAATCGGTGCATGTTAATTTGGGCTTGATATTAAAATCGCGTGATAGCGGAGGCATAATTTTCGATTGCGCGCAATCGAAGATCCATCTAGTTTGTTTGTACTTTGTTCACAAAGTTTAGATCGCCTTTGTTATTTTTCTTATAAAAAATCAATTTGTTCTGATTTTATGAATCTTTAGATGTTGGACACTGAGCTGCGAACATGAAGATGATGAGGCAGAGCAGAGGAAATGTTAATCAGAAACAGTTATTTTTGATGCAACACGTAAGAGAGAGGACAAATCGACATGAAATAATAGTCTTGAAGGACAAGGCATCGAGGAGACATCCCATTGATCTGTCATGAAGAAAGATGATGCATCTCCCCTCTTTTCATTTGATGGGAAACAACCAAAATATCAAAACAAATGTATTGCGATTTAATCAAGCATGTCAAAACACTTTCAACAAATAAACAATCTGTTATAAAAGTTCAGTAAAATAATTCTTAAGAATGATGAATATAAAACTAGATTTTGAAGGGGGGACAAATCAAAGCAACATTTGCAATTAAATAAGTAAAGAATTATGAAGTGAAACAAGAACAATTAAATATGCAACAGTGAATAAGAAAATGAACAAAAGAACAACCAATGAATCAAGGAAAACATTGACACAATCCTTGTAATTATTAAACATTAAAATAGATGTAACAAAAAGGTCATAAACAAATGACGAAAACATGCATAAAGAAAAGGTGTTGCATTAAATTTGACGGTTTTATATTATATAAGATGTCTGTTTGTGTGGGTTTCTTGTGTGTGTGTGTGTGTTCATGTGTCACTGCCACTATAAATAAGTATACTCCTGTGTGAATGTTGTTGAAGTCTGATAATCATAATTAAATTTAAGAAGACAAAACCGTTAGAAATATGAATGTTAGTTGAGACCAAACAATAACAGACAAAGAAAAACAATATAAAACAAAGAAAAACAATTTAAATCAAGAAAAAAACAATATAGAACAAAAGAAATACATTCAAACCACTTGTTCTTGAGTCATATTAACTTGATTACCTGTTTGATATCCAAGAAGTAAAAGAAAAAATAATACATGATTTATAAACATTATTTTGTGTATGTTACGCAAAAACAATACAATACATTAACAAATCATAAAACAAAGAAAACATGAGATGGGTAACTATTTAGTAATCAATTACATAATATACTTAAATCTATGATATTACTACTTGATTGGCAAAAACTGAGTGCATTTGGCCCATTCCATTCCATGAGATATGAACATTTATGTTTATTACGCATAAATTTGCATAAATTTGCATATTTAATTATTAAACACTAAGATGAAGTAATATGAATTACAAATTCCTGTATCCTGCAAGGATATGCACAAAATTTGTGAAAACTAGATTTCTGACTCGTTTAATTAAAGGGATATCACCGTTTTTCATAAAAAACTGCATAAATTTGCATAAATTTGCATATTTAATTATTAACGCTAAGATCAAGTAATATGAATTACAAATTCCTGTATCTTGCAAGGATATGCATGAAATTTGTGAAAACTAGATTTCTGACTCATTAAATTCAAGAGATAGCACCATTTTCCATATAATTGAATAAATTTGCATAAATTTGCATATTTAAAATCTGATTAATAATGTCAAGTAAATATGAATCACAATCTACTGTATCTTGCGGAGATATGTAGAAAATTTCATCGTTGGATCCTGCATCACAGAGATATTGATTAATATGTTTTAAACATACATGGTAAATCTCTTACAAAGAGTACCATAATGGTGCCGTTTGTAAAACAATAGAAATAAAAGAAAAAGTCACGTGACCAATGTGAAAAATTTCCCTTAAAAATAATTCTTAAAAAAATTGTAACACCGGAACGCTTTGGCGATTTCAAAATTTTAACTGTTTTATTCTTCTAAAATTACACTCTATCAACTTTTTGAGGAAATTAAGCCTCGGCTATATAAGAAAAAAATCACCTGAACACCCTACTTTAAATGAGAAATAACCAAAGTAAAAATTTGTCCTGATGGCTGGCATTATGCCTACACTGTCAATGCTCCAAATTAACCTTTTTGCCTTGTGGCCCAGTCGGGCAAGTCAAAACAACATTGTTCAACTTTGTTTTTTAACTTTTCTTATAATCAGAGCTCTAGGTCTATTTTGCACATGTGTTCTTTAACCCTAAAAAGACTGGGCTATTTTGAACCTTAAAAAAACTGGGGGGGGGGGGGGGGGGGGGGCTAAAAGGGCCCCCCCCCTAAGATCTCGGCAACCGAAACTCTGATCGACTCAAAATTTGGCATCGTGATAGATGTCCATAAGGTCTACAATATTGCGTAGTTAAAAAAAAAAATGTAATTAGAATATGCTAATTAGAGCTAATTAATTATGCGAAAATTGTATTTTTTTGTAGTTTTTGTGGTTTTCTCAGCAATCGAAACTCCAAACAACTCCAAATTTGGCATGGTGATAGATGTCCATGAGCCATACAATATTGCATAGTTAAATTATAATGTTCTAATTATAATATGCTAATTAGAGCTAATTAATTATGTGAAATTGCATTTCCTATGTATTTCTTTGTTTTTTCGACTTATGTTTTGTATTGTTTTTTCAATGGAAATAATTATTGACCATTATTCAACCATTTTTAGCCCAAAATTAAATGATTGCAGTGATTAGAATGAAAAATAATGAAGATTTGTCTTTTCTAGGAAAAAATCAATTTCCATAGGATTTGTACACAAATCACAAAATTTAGCGATTTCGGGCTGACGCTCACTTACAAAAGGTCACGTAACTTTAGAACGGTACACCCGGTTGTCGCAAATTTGGTATCAAAAGTTGCGAAAGACTCAAAGGAAAAAAGTTGTGAAGTGGCACCGTAAAATATTTAAGCGTTGCGAAGTAATCGCGAAAATAGAGGAGGGGGGGGGCTAAATCAGCCCCCCCCCCCCCCCCAGTCTTTTTAGGGTTAAAAGGAGACATCAGTGTATTATATGAATTATGGTAGCCATGTCTTACATGTTTTCTATGTGTTTCTCTCCCTCTCTTCCCCAGTTGATTCCATTGTTCATTTCAGTCGGAGTTGGAGCAGCCTGGGCAGCTTACTATGTTGGCAGGCCTAGCAACCAAAAACCCAGATGCAACGTAAGTGTCTGCATTGCTGTGTTGACAATGACAACAAAAATGCCATCAATCTTGTATATATTTGTCAAATCCATTTGTACAGGAAAAGTTTCAATTTGGGCAAATTTTGACTTCTTTAGGTGAAAAAAACAAGAAAAGAAAGCGAGAACGAGTGAACCAAAACAGTTCATTGACTAAGCCAATATTCAACTTGGGCTAGTTTTAACTTACGCAAGGTTGACTGTAGACCTGTAGTAAAACTGCTTTTCTTTGAAATTTGAATTTATCTCCTTTGTGGGGGTATTCTTTGTAAGAACTCTGAATGCTTGCCTGCCGAAGGACTTCTTTAAGAATTACAATAATACATTTCTCTTCTGCGGTTCTGCCTACAAGAAATACTGATTTAATAAAGTCTTAATCTAATGAGGTGATATGTGGCAATAAACATAGTTTTCATATTTTGTACCCTAACATTCAATGCCAAACTATTGGTTTTCATGTATATTTTGAGACAGTTCTGTTTGAATTTGATAAATTTTTGCACACAAGAAAAACTGACAATTTGTTGATGTTGATGCAACACTCCTTAAATCGTGTTGACTTGTAGGTACTATGAACATTTAATGATCCAGTAATGTAATTTTTACATGAATCCATTCTTATAATTGATATTGTGTCTTTCATCTAGCAATGTAATTTTTACATGAATGCGTTCGTATAATTGATATTGTGGTCTATTTCCATGTGCATGTAGATGGAGGAGGAGACGAACCCATACCCATGGCAGAACATCAAGCCCAACGAGAACATCAAGGTGAGATTCTTTTACTTCTCAATATTATTCATGGTAGTGGCTAGTGCATACAGGCAATG